>JAIFZK010000130.1:1005000-1007500 GCA_027481765.1 Tenualosa thibaudeaui | reverse complement strand
AGACATTTCTCATCATAATACTGTAAAAACATAAAAAGGTGTTCCTACACACACACACACACACATGTAAGTCATATACTCTAGGTAGAACATGTTAGGTAGTACTTTTACATTACATTACATTAAACTCCATTTACATTACAGCCCATAAAGATATTAAAGCCCATGTAAGCCCACAGTCAAAGAGGTCAAAGATCATTGAATACTGACCAAGATATAGCAACATAATGCATTACAATATGAGCAAACTTAAGTAGTTACGGTCTGCACAAGTGGGAGTGTCACATAACGTCACAATATAAACTTTTCATTGATCTTCTGTATCACTGTATGAGGCCTCGACTCAGGCCTGCTTAAAGGTGGATTTCCCCCTCTCCCCCTTTGAAAATAGAACACGGAACTTAACAAACGTTTGTGTCTCTCACTCCGCCTTTGCCCTCTCTGATGAGTTTACATTGCATTTAGTAAAGTGAAGGTTTCATGATAAATTCCTCTCTCCCTCTCCTTCCCCAGCCCCTCCTTCGGCTCCGCAACACCTCATCTCGAATGTGAACGAGACGTCGGTGCTCCTGGAGTGGACTCCTCCGCTGTCCTCGGGCGGGCGGCAGGACCTCACCTACACCGTGGTGTGTAAGCGCTGCCCGGCGGCCGTCTTTGCGTCGACAGTAGGAGGAGGGCGGTGCGCGCCGTGTGGCGAAGGGGTGCGTTACGTGCCAAGGCACGTGGGATTGCGCTCGCCGCGTGTTTCCATCCAGGAGCTGCAGGCGCACACTAACTACACCTTCATCATCAGAGCCGTCAATGGAGTGTCTTCCCTCAGTCCAGCTTCGGAGCACGCAGCTTCAGTCACCGTCACCACCAACCAAGCAGGTCACTCTGTGTGTGTGTGTGTGCGTGTGTGTGTGTTTGTGTGTGTTTGTGTGTGTGTGTATGTGTATCTAATTGCCGTCTGGCCTCAGAGCACGTAGACTCCATCATCATCACCACCAGCCAAGCAGCTCTGTGTGTGTGTGTGTGTGTATGTCTGTGTGTGTGTATATCTAACCACATGCTGACCTTAGAACACACAGGCCTCAGAACATCACCATCACCACCAATTAGGCAGGTCAGTGTATGTGTGTGTGTGTGTAATTGACCTTCCTCCACCCAAACACAGAACATGAATACAGAACTGTGAACATCAGTCACAGTCCCCACCAATCAAGGAGGGTTGTGTGCATGTATGTGTGTTAAAGTGTAATCTTATACTAGCTCTTGCATGTCAGTTAAGTTATAGGGTTCATGTCAGGTGAATGTCTTTCACAAGGATCATTTGGCACGTGTCCAAAGTTGAACTTGGTCACCACCCTGCAGAGTGGCTCCAGTTTCTTGAAAAGGACCTTTCCTGCCTTTACCATTTATGTGTATGTGTGTGTGTTTGTCTGTGTGTGTGTGTTCTGGGGGAAGGGCCCAGTGTCAGTAAATCCTTAATTTGTTTACGTGTGTGTGTGTTTAATAGCAATTGTGTTCTCGTGCTATCCGGTGTGTGTTTCCAGGTTTTTAAAGTTCTCTGCACACGTGCCAAGAAAAACAAAAGACAACAAAATAGCCTTTTTTCTTTCATGTGTGTGGAAGTGTGTGTGTACATTTACGAGTGGTACGTGTGTATATTTATCATTTTGTGATTGCCTGGGTGTGTTTATGTTGTGTGTGTGTGTGCGTGTGTGTATGTGTGTGTGTGTGTGATTAAGTGTGTGTGTGTGTGTGTGTGTGTGTGTGCGTGCGTGCATGTGCGTGTGTGTGTGTGTGTGTGTGTGTGTGTGTGTGTGTGTGTGTGTTTGTGTGCAAATGACCCTAATCCCTAATGAAGCTCTGGGACTGTCTCCTCTCTGCCATTATTGCATTAAGCACTCGTCTCTGTGTCACCTCAATCTCATTATACATCTGTATCTGACACACACACACAACACAAACACACACACACACACACACTCTTTACACTACCACAATCTCATTACCCATCAATATCTGGCAAACTCTCTCACACAGACATGATAGATGACTAAAGCCTTGGGCAGGGAACAGGGGGTGGGGAGGGGCTGCTACTGACCTATTGGGGTGGAGGGTGATTGTTGGGGTCACCCCTCCTCTCCCGTTGGGATACCCTGAAGCGCGTTTCCTCTGCCGCACCTGTCAACAAATGATGGATGCCTGACTTGCAACGGAGTCACTGTCGCCATAACAATAGTTGCTACAGATGGGTGCCAGTGGTTCCTCAAAGACTTGTCTACAAAAGACAAATATTTGAAATGATTCAAAAATGCATAATCCCATTATCAGGAGGGCAAATGCAAACAAACACAGATGTGTATTTATTTGTGTGTGTGCATGTGTGTTTGTGTGTGTGTGTAAACACCTTCTTTTCAGGTTTTTATTATGATTGGAAATCTCTAATTACACAACCCTCAACACCTGATTTCCTGATTTCACACATACAGTACATTGTACAGTACGTCTGGTT
>JAIFZK010000130.1:920000-1000000 GCA_027481765.1 Tenualosa thibaudeaui | reverse complement strand
CCCCCACACACACACACTCACTGACTCACATTAAACTTATACTCACACGCACACACACAGACACTCTCACACACATCACCCAAACACACACAAACACGCGCACACACACACAGTGTACCCCACACTCACTCTCACTTATATTAAACTCGTAGACTCACTCTCTCTCACACACGGGCACACACACACAGGCACACACATACACACTGGTACATACACACACACACACAGACACACTGACCCCCCATGCACACTCTCACTGACTCACATTAAACCCATATACTTACTCACACACACACCCACACACACACACACACTCCCTCTTAATGGAGAGCTCCAGATGGAACAGGTCGTTTTGGGGGTCGCTGCCTTTCCATCCGTCACTGTCAACTCTAAATGCGTTTGGGGTCAGACACTGATACCCTATCTGTGTGTGTGTGTCATGTTGGGAACTTTTTCTGTGTGGGTGTGCGTGTAAGCATGTCTTCAGTGTGAGTGTGCAAACATTTTTCTGTGTGGATTATGTGTATGTGTGTGTGTGTGTGTGTGTGGATGTCTATTGGGGAGCAGCCATTTGCTGGGTGGATGAACGTGTAAGCCTGTGCGTGTGTGTATGTTTGTGTGTGTGTGTGTATCTAGGTATAGAGATATATCCAGAAAACCTGGTTTTGTGTGTGTGTGTGTGTGTGCTTGTGTGTGTGTGGTGTTATCTCTTGAGATAAACTTTAACTCTCTCACTCAACACAGTTTTGACAGAGGTCGTTTATCTGCTAAGGTGGAGGCACACAGAGAAAAAGAGGAAATGTGTGTGAGAGAGAAATGCAGAGCAAAGGAAGAAAAAAACGATAGAACACATAAACAGTTTATTCTTTTATTATTACTTACTATTGTCATAGCTTACAGCACACACACATGTAATGGGAACTCTCTTTCACACACACACACACACACACACACACACACACACACACACACACACACACACACACACACAGTGTCTCAAAGTCATGGGTAAGACTAACCTCAGTGTAGACTTCTGCTGTGGTTGTCTCTTTGTGCTATAGTCCCACTGTGCTCTTTTCAGTGTGAATGATGTCAAAGGAATGATCACACACACAGACACACACACACGAACACACATTACACCACACCACATCACACCACACAGTGACACTACGCAGTACATTCTCAAGCACATATGGATAAACATTAACATACAGGCACATAGTGTACAAGCACTTAAAAACAGAAATAATTGTAAATGCATACAACCAACATTTGCATGCACACACACACACACACACACACACACACACACACTCTCTCTCTCTCTCTCTCTCTCTTTTCAGTTAACTGTTTAATTAGCATGCTAATGGGATGGGAGGATGGGCGGGGCTGGGAAAAGCCGCCGGGCGTGTCAAAGGTCACTGTCTCCCTCAGCTCTCTAGAGGAGCTGTCAATCAAGTGTGTGTCGGGCTCGACCGAGAGGTCACTAGGAAACAAAGATGGCCGACGTGTGTGTGTCAGCAAGCCTGTGTATGTGTATGTGTGTTTGTGCGCATATGTGTGTGTCGGGGTCGGACGAAAGGCCACTGGTAAACAAAAATGGCCGACAAAGTGTCTGGCTGATCCTCACAAACTGCACTTCCTTGGCCACCTCTCATGGTGAATACTCATTACACAGCTGCCAGTCAAATGTGTGTGTGTGTGTGTGTGTGTGTGTGTGTGTGTGTGCACGCGTGTATCCAGCCAGACTGCCCTACCTTTGTGTTTGTGGTTCCCACTTGGTGAAAGTGGTGGGAAGGCACCTCAGCAGTCTTTTTTTTCTCCCCATCTTTCTCTCAATGTCTCATTCTCCCCCTCTTTCTCTCTCTCTCTCCCTCTCATATTTTTTCCCTCATTCCGTTTCCCACTCTCCGGGTCCTTCACTCTCCCTTTCTCTTTAGATTCCTCCTTTATTCGCTTTTGTAAAATTATATTTCAGTTTCTTTAGTGTATTTTAGTTTCTGTAGTTTGGTGAAATGAATCATGTGTTGACATTGATAGCTCCAAAATGTGTCAATATATTCCTAAAGTATTCCTAAAGCGTAAACTAAAACAAAGGAATGTTTATTTTCATTGTAGAATGATTTTTAAATGAGTTTCTGGAGAAAAATGGCTCATATACTCTTTCTCCATCTGATTTCCTCTTGAACATTTTGCTGAAATATTGCAATTATCTTCTGCTGTAACAATAGAACCCACTCTCTTTCCCTCCTCTCTCTCTATTCATCTGCTTCCTGCCCTCTATGTCATTTTCTATATTTTCATTTCTGTCATCTCTTGCAGGCAAACCAGTAATGATCATCACTGAATACATGGAAAATGGATCCCTGGATGTTTTTCTGAGGGTATGTTATTTTGCTTTGTTTTTAAGTTTGTTTGGTTTTGTGTACGTCTGTGTGTGTGTAGTTGTCAAGCTGATTTTAGGCTGGAATATATAAACAGATAAAGATAAGATATAGGTTCTGCACAAAAATGTGAGTCTCACATTTTGATGTAGAGTGTGAGGAGTGAGATATGTGTGTGTGTGTGTGTGTGTGTGTGTGTGTGTGTGTGTGTGTGTGTGTATTTGTATTCTGTGCTTGAAGGACTTCAGTGGTATGGCCTTCTCAGTATGAAAGATGGACACTTTGTGTGTGTGTGCGTGCGTGTGTGTGTGTGTGAGCGAGAGAGAGAGAAAGAGGGAGGGAGAGAGAGAGAGAGAGAATTCATAACAGGTGTTTCTCTGTAATCCAGCTAGCGGGTGTTCTCTGTGGATTTGCGTTTGTGTCCAAAATAACAATGATTACTTCACAGGCATGTTGCGTGCCATATACCTGTTTATGTGTTAACGTAACACTAAAAAATCTGTGTGTGTGTGTGTGTGTACAGAAGAACGATGGTCGCTTCACAGCGATTCAGCTGGTGGGCATGCTGCGTGGTGTGGCATCCGGCATGCGTTACCTTTGCGACATGAGCTATGTTCACAGGGACCTTGCTGCTAGAAACATCCTGCTCAATGGGAATCTTGTCTGCAAGGTGGCTGACTTTGGCATGTCACGCGTGCTGGAGGATGAACCAGAGGCAACCTACACAACCAGGGTGAGAGAACAGTGTGTGCATGTGTGTGTACATACTATTATCTTCAGTTTCTGTATAATTGAAATGGTTCTAAATATGAGAGGAAACATTTTTTTTTCTTTTGACTGTTAAAATAGATGGAGGCTTTACAGAATTCTCATACACACACACACATACACACTTACACACACGCACACACACACTCATACACATACACTCAGAATTAACAATACAGAGATCACATCATATTGCTAATATAATTGTCATCATAATCCAATTAACAATCAATCAATAATAATCATAATTAAACTGAAAAACAATATGGTAGTAAACCAGCTGGTCTTTTACCAGTCTCTTCAGCCATGTGCATCAGAACAGATACTGGATCACTGTGTCCTGTCCATCACAGGGAGGAAAGATTCCTATTCGCTGGACAGCTCCTGAAGCCATCGCCTACAGGAAGTTTACCTCAGCCAGTGACGTGTGGAGCTACGGTGTAGTCATGTGGGAAGTGATGTCATATGGCGAGAGGCCCTACTGGGACATGAGTAACCAGGATGTAAGCACATTCCATGTTAATTCCACATTAACTTGTGTGTTGCGCCTGTCACCTGTCTGGTGTTTAATTCAACACTTCATGTCTTGTCTTACCTCATGAACCCTCAGTTTGATTCAGCGCTGAAAAGCTGATTCTATTCGTGATATTTTTTATTTATAGCTGATTGATGTTTTATTCATCAGTGATTGTTGTTTTATGCACCGCTGATAGTTGCGTTAGCCACTACCTAAGAGTCCTCCCTTATGAACTTTGCCCCTGTGACCTTTGACCTTAGGTGATTAAGGCGATCGAAGAGGGCTACCGGTTGCCGCCGCCCATGGAGTGTCCGCTGGCCCTTCACCAGCTGATGCTGGAGTGCTGGCTGAGGGAGCGTGCCCAGAGGCCCAAATTCAGCCAGATCGTCCACATGCTGGACAAACTCATACGCCAACCAGCCACACTGAAGAGGACTGGAGACACATACAGCAGGTAACACAGACACACACACACACTACACAAGTTTATATGCCACCCAGATACACCTACTCCTATTGTATTTATTGTATTGCATTACTCTAACAATCTGATCTTCGGTGTGATTTCAGGCCCCGCCCTGCCCTGATAGGCCCCACCCCTGCACCAGGCCCCTCCCCCTCTGTGGAGGAGTGGCTACAGACAATTGGGATGGAGAAGTACCAAGACAGGTTTAGCACAGCTGGCTACACAGATATAGACAGCATCTCACGCGTCAACCCAGAGTGAGTACTCACACTAACACACACATTAATTGGTGAACACACACACACACCTTTTCTCTCTCACTAATACATACATATACTCAGGAACATTGCATGTAATGGTCTCAAGGACACACACTCACATGGGCATAAAGGAAAACACAAACTCGCACACTCACGCTAACATTGTTATATCCTTATATCTCATCAGAGACCTGAAGAGAATAGGCATATCTTCCAAGTCACACCGCAAGAAGATCCTTAGGAGCGTCCAAGACACACTCTCCAAAAGTCAACAGGGGCAGGGAAGAACTGTCTGATTAAAAAGTAAACAAACAAACAAGAAAGACAAGCACAGAGAAGGAGCTGAGACTCACATTGGACCATTTCCTGTAAAGGAACAGACTGCAATAAGACATGTGATGTTGTTGTTATGGGGATGTGCACTTTAAAGCAAACAGTGGAGAGGAGGAGGAGGAGGTAGAGAAGGAGGGAGGGTGATGTGTAAACAGAGGAAGAGAAGAGGACAGGCCAAGGGCAGCACTATGTCCTTCTGGTCCTCCACTGGCTCTCCTGCTGTTCAGCGACTCAGTGAGACTGCCTCTCTCCTTAGGAGACTGTGAACATGCTGGCTTTAGGACCAAGGGGAGTATGGGGACAAGAGGACAAGGCTGTGACTACACCTCTCTGAGAAGGTCTTATGTTGCCAGTCTGTTTTCCTGAAGTGTGTTCTGAAGATGGTCACCATTTTGCCAAGAGAGAGAGATGTGGAGATAAAGTCTCTCTCTCTCTCTCTGTGTTGTGTGAGACTGACTGATGCTCAGACACATCAGGGCCAAATCCGCTCTGGGTCCAATCCAGCTTCCACTGAACAGAGAGACCATACCACAGCACAGCCCGTCTTCTCCTTTTAAGATGTAGATATTCTAATCCCCCCCCTCCCTTGGTCCCCTCTTGTTTCTTTATGGAACCCCACGTCACAAACCTGGACTGCCCAATACAGCTCTGAACACTGGTTGGCCCATACAGTGGATTTTGATCCATTAACAAGAATGAAGGATTCCTCCTTTTAGCCTTGAGACAGATGACACTGCCTATAGACTGATATGAAAAACAAGGCTTGACTGACATGTGTAGACGAGTGGTCATGTGTATAAATGTAAATTTGATTTTGCTATTGTTTTTATTATTATTATTTCTACTGCATTGCATATGTTTTTTGTTACAGCAGTGTATTATAAATGCATTCAAACTGATTGACATTTCTATGAACACTGATAATGTTGCTTTTCCGTCCCCTCTCCCTGGTGCATGAGAAACAGTCCCTCCTTCTGCCATGGAGGCTCCCTGGGGCCCCTGGAGATCAGTGTAGGCCAGGGAGAACAATATGGCCACATTCACTGGATTTTGAAACTCATTTTAATTTAAAAAAAATAATAATAATAATAGAAAACCAGTATACAGCTAACAACTCCACACAGAGGTATACTTAATTCACAGGTGTGTATTTGCCAGGGTGTTTTATAAAATGAGGCATTTTTCTTTCTGTTTTGAGGCATTTTTCTTTCTGTATGTAATTTCTCATCATATCTCTGATCTTTTGTCTTCCTTCTGTTGAGCTCTCCTCCTCTCTCTGTGGAGCACCACTGGACACGTGCATGTTGATTGTCCTGTATGTTCACATGGACTTCCTGAATCCAAGCCATGTCATAGGTTCCACAACACTGATGATGTCACTGCAGTGATCTTCCCTCTTCACATGCTGGTTCTGGCATTACACCTGTATTTGTGTGCCACTCTTTGTAACCGGGTCAGCGGTCAGTGGTCATTACTAACAGACCTTAAGTCATTGTGTTCTACACACTACCAATGCACATGTGTTACTATCTCACTGGTAAAAATACAACCAGTTCTCCTGTTAACCAGAGCAGCATATGATTGAACCAGGTCTGACTGGTGGTCAGATTCAACAAAGAGGGATTCACCCATACACACACACAGCACTCCATGTCTGTTCTTTCACCTAACGCTCTAATGAGTGCAAGAGATGTGAAACTGAATGCCCAGTGTGTAAATGCTCACAGCTTCCAGTACTTCTCTGCTAACGTTCTGTTTAAACACAAATGTAACAAATTAATGTGTAAAATTAGTGTGTGTGTATACTGTTTGTCTTTTTACTGTTATTTTAACTACAGCATAACTTATTATTATTATTTATGACCTTTTCTATCTGCTTTGTAAAATAAAATTAATTGATTAGATTTGTTGTCTAATGCAGAAATATACTGAAGTTAACAAAAGAATGAGAAGATGACTTCTCATTTTCTTGATTTGTTATGAAACCGAATGTAAACTTACAGTTTACCCACATTGGGAAACGGGGTCTAGAACTGGGACAGGCATAAGTTAGTTTAATAAACTAAAGGACATAAAGGATTTACTACATTAAAATGTGAATTGCTACAAACAAGTAATGTGGTGAATTACTAATTAGACATTTAGGTGCATCTAATAAGTTAAAATGAACTTATCAGACGTACCTAATAAGGACTTGGGACTCAGTAGAAGAAACATCTCATAGGTAGGCAAAGGAAAATACTTCATCACTTCACCTGTCTGCCAGCATCAGATGATTGAAAATGCAGCACACAGCCTGTGCTTTGATCAGCCAAAGATGACACGTCACACCAGTGGCCAGTGCACATCTGATTTATAATAGGCTGGCCTGGATAATGGGCTAGCCAGGATACTCGGCTCATAAAACGTGTTATTGAAATGTAACTGCAACAATGTGTGCAGTTACAAGAATTACAAATACAGTTGCAAAGTCCTATTACTGCAGCTGGGAGTCAGTCAATGAAACATAAATAGCCACAGAGACCACTTTTGCACTACAAATGTGAATGTATTTAAATATAAATATGTAATTACATAACTTGACACAAACAACAGAAAATGGATCATGGAGAGGAGTGACTAAACTGACTCTTAAGATCTCCAGTTTACAGCTAATTTACAAAGTACATAATCTCTTGTAATGAATGATGTAAGTGTATGGGCCCTATCATGCCGCGGCGCACTGTGCATTTGTGACATGCGCATGGTGTCATTACTATTCTGTGCCAGCGCATCGTTCATTTTTTCAGGCAAATAATTACGTTGTCTAGATAGCAGATGACACTGCACCGTCACAGGTGTGCAAAAATTAAATCCGCCAGTGACCAACAAAACCTTGGTCTGTTGTCAGTTGCGCATTGCTGAAAAGCTATTTTAGGGGCGCACAGCGCTTTGGGATATGAAAGCGTGCACAATGCGCGCACACCCTGCTTCTCTCATCAGCAGGAGCGCACAGCAGGGTTTATACAAGTTTTTCATGTGGAGAAAAAAATTATGGAGTCCCTGGAAAGATGAAATATAAATGTACATCACATATGTGTTATTTAAGATTCACATTGCTGTAATCACGGATAAGTAATGGCAGTAAAACGAACTGGTTGTTTAACATGCAACATGTATAGCCTGGTAAATTTTAATGTTTTAGTAAGCAAACAGGCACAAATGTATCGCAGTGTTATGCAGTTTATTTAAGATTTAATTTGTTGTTTTAAATGAACAGCGTGGCAAGTTGTAAGAAATGAAAGCCAAATCGAACAAAAAGAAAAGCAAAATGGACAAAAAAACCCAACAAAAACAAAATAACCTCATTTTCCTTTGGTTCGTAGGCGGGGAGTGCCACGATGGAGCTTTTACCTCACGCACTAGCAGATCGGTCTCCTCCAACGAAAAACGCTACTGTCTTCTGGGTGAATTCGCCATCGTAATAGCGCACACACCATGAAAAATGCGCCGCTGGCTTTTAAAGGGAATGAGAGTATAAATCCTGATTGGTTAATTGTATGTTAACGCCCAAAACACGCCCATGACTAATAAAGTACTTTAAGACCAACCCTTTTGAACCATGCGCCTGGTTTATTGTTCACTTTTCCCGCTGTCAAAATACCAAATTGTGTCGGGAACGCCCCCAAAGCAACTTGCGCGACATACTTTAGACAATGCGCATACGATCGTGAAAATAGAGCCCTATATGTATAAGCATAATGTTAACCTCTGTCAACTGTTCTGAAAGCAATCTCCAGGGGATACTGGAGATCACCATGACGAATAGCGCAGTATTTCAGATCAATAAGGGCTTAGCACAGGAGCGGTGGCTCCTCACGGTCAGTTCCTTCAGGATCCTCACTTTCCAATCCTCTGCACAACTTTTAATGTCTACATAGTCAGTGCACAAAAACACACAATATAACACACACAAACACAACGGTGTTGGGCAGTA
Organism: Tenualosa thibaudeaui; assembly: GCA_027481765.1. Classification (NCBI taxonomy): domain Eukaryota; kingdom Metazoa; phylum Chordata; class Actinopteri; order Clupeiformes; family Clupeidae; genus Tenualosa; species Tenualosa thibaudeaui. Next base: position 991,293 of record JAIFZK010000130.1, on the reverse strand, counting down.
GTTTCACTACAAGTAGCAAAGCTACTAGTTTAATTACATTTCTGAGTAGTGTGGCTGTAGCAAAGCTATTTTCTGAATTTGATACTAGCCTGGAATTAACACCCAAAGATTATTGTTTTAACTAACAGAATCTTAGCAGAAGGCTGGATCATTTTATTTATTTTTTTGTTTAACTACATGTTTTTTTAACATGTAGTTAAACTACTTCTGCCATTTTTTGTAGCTTAGCTTGCTACATTTTGTCTTCAGGTAACTTTAGTGTAGTGAAGCTTCATCTCATGTGGAGTAACTGGTAGCTAAGTTAACTACATTTTCTGAAACACCATCACACTCACCATCACACTTACATCAAACAACTCAACCACATGCTATCATTCTGTATATATATATATATGTACAAAATACTCACCTGGAAATTGAATTATTCTAAAAACAATTCACTAGCCAATACTAATTTAGCACACATAAACAACTGTTCAACTGATACAATGTGGAAACTTGAGTTACAGGATCAAACTTGGTGACAGCATCAAAGGTACATTTTCTATCATCAAACACCTCAACTAGTTAGTAACTTTAAATGAAAATAGTCATGCTGGCTAAATAAAACAGAATGTATGTGAGTGTCAGTGTGTGAGAGTGTGTGTGTGTGTGTGTGGGGGGGGGGGGTTACTGTAGGGTCATTGTCATAAAAACTCTAATCTTGATAATGCAATATTGGGGGTCATGATGCAGTCCATTGAGCAGTTCCACTCCACACTCTTTATCAGGGTTCCATCTCAGGTAGAGCTCTCTCAGGTGTAAGGGGTTGGATCTTAGCACTGCAGCCAGTTGAATATAGCCTTCCTCTGTTACACTGCAGGAGCAAAAATGTTCCACAATTTTTATAAAACTGCTTATTTGGTTCTTTGGTTGTGATTGGCTGATTCGGCATTCCAAACGCTTGTAAATCAAGCACAAACACACAGGTTTGCCTCTTCTATTTTACTCTGCAGTGAACTTCAATTAAAAAAAAAATGTTACAAAATAATAGGCCAAAGCCCATCTCACCATAGCAACGTTTAGTCCCTAAAGGAACTATATGTTTTGTCAGAAGAATGGTTATTACAATACATGCTTTTTATTTGTATGGCTGTATCTAATACAATCTTTCAAAAATTTGTTGTAACTGTTTTAGAAAAGCAATAAATCACTTGAGTTTGTGAGTTTGTGCTGGATTTAGAACAGCTTGCTTGTGTCAAACAACAGCCCTTAGCTGTTTTAAATCCAGCACAAACCCCGGCCTCTCGTGTCTTATTGCTTAAATCGACATTCAGGAAAGGTACTGTTAATTTCCTCATTTTACCTACAGACCAGTGTTCCTGTATATTTAGTCAATGTTCTAGTATATGTAGTCACAAATGTTGTGTTGCCTAATGTGTTCTAGGTATCTTTGTATAGCCACAAATGTTAGCCTACTAGTGGCTATCAAATCTATTTAACACAAGTGTCTTATATTGAAACTGGATTTTTTTATTGTTATATGGGATATTAATGGTCATTTCAAATTTGAGGCCTGCAATATGTCTCAAAAAAGTTGGGATACCAACGGAGGATACTTCAAAGTTAATTACGTTAACTGCCAAGATGATTTTGAATAGAAAAAGGGTTCTCTCTTGTCCTAAACATGATTTCTTCAACCCAACTGGTAGGTCTTCATCATGTTATGCAAAAAATGTGAAAGTAAGACTGCAACCCAGCCATGTTGGTATCTAGTTGCCCTTACAATGAAGCCACATTGCTGGAACTAAACAATGCAGTTAGCTCTCATTATCTGGTAACATTTCAGGCCTTCCCTGAAATTATAATGTCAGGGTGGCAGGTTATGCTACTCAAAGCATATCATACAGCATTAATTTTAACTCTCCAGATTAGTTAGCAGTTCATAACAAAGGCACTACATACACTGCATCTCCATACCATCATAGATGCTGCCTTGTGAACTGACAAGTAGGATGATTAGTCTCTTCTGTAGCTCGAAGGATGCAAGACTCCATGATTTCTCAAAAGAGTGACAAATGTTAATTTGTGTAATTACAGGACAGCTTTCCACATCTTCTACATCTCAAATGAGCTTGGACCCAAATAGGACTATTAAACCTCTGGATCATGCCTAAATATTACGTATTCTTTGCATGGTTGAGTTTTCACCAGCATTTGTGGTTGAAGTGTCATGTCATGAAGCGTTCATAGACAATGGGAATTTTGTGATCTCATGAACCCAAACAATCATCTTATATGCATGCTATCCTGGTTATGCAATATCTCTATGCAATAAATGAGTAATGAATGCCTCCACATGTTTAAATCTGACAGACTCAGCCTCTCTGTCTCTTTTATATACACATTAATGTTGGCAGTGAATATAATTAGTTTTGTCCTGCTAGTGTTTTGAGCATTATTCAACTTTTACACACTGCTTTTGCACTACTGTCTATCAAATGTATGGCTTGCATGTGTTGAAAATAATACTATTATGTTTTTTTATTGACATTTTACCAAGTGCCCGAACATTTTTGGAATTGGTTTTGTATGTCATCCATGTCTTGTGTTACTAACCTATGCACATAGCATGACAAAGGGTAAAATACATTCCAAGAATCCTGATTCAGTGTTGTAAATGACACTCACTTGAGTATGTGAAGCGTACAGAGGATCACTTAGGGCATCACATAGTACTTTGAGCCCAGAAAGTCCTGGTTTGTTCATGCTGAGGTCTAGTTCTTTCAGCAGAGTTGGCTTTGATTGCAGGGTAGAGGCCAGAGAATGAAATCCTGCCTCAGTGATCCCACAAGATCTTAACCTGCAAATGTACATCGACCCATCAAGCATTATATTGTTACATGAGCCTGGCATCTGCTCAGCTGCAAACCTTACCTTAATACCTGTAGTTTACAATGTGGGTTGTCCAGGCCACTTGCAATAAGCTGAACTCCAGAGTTCTCCACCTCCTTCTCATTCAGGTTGAGCTCAGTCAGAGTAGACATCTTACCAAATGCTGAAGCCGGCATGGCACAACTTCTTGGAGGGAGCTTACAGCCATTTACTCTGAAGAGAACATTACACATACAATTGCATCTATTTACCAATATACCCATAACAGGCAAAGTATATAATGTGTGCACATGCTAATAAGTAAGTCTTAAACTGAGGCTTGATGCTAAAATCCAATTATTAAAATTTAATTAAATTCAATCCACTTATATTTTTATAATATAATTGTCTCATGCCGCTTTACAGCAAGGAGCACTAAAACATTCTGTACACTTACATCTTTCACCAATCTTGGTGAGTGGATGATGAATACCGACTACTGTATAATATATTCTAAAGATCACGGTCTGTTTTTAGAGGAATTATATTATTGGCATTGCTTCAGAGAAATGACTAGAACACAATAATCACCTGAATGCCTGGAGTTTGCAGTTGGGATTTTCAAGAGCAGTTGCCAGATGCCTCACACCAGCATGACTGAGTTTGTTGAATCTTAGGTCCAGTTCTCTGAAGCTGGATGAGCTACATATGATAACACTGGCAAGTGTCTCACAATCTTGGGCTGCCAGGCTGTATTTACTCACTCTGCCAAAACATTGAAAAAGACTCTGTCAAGAAATGACTGAACTGAAGAAAATATTTTTCCATACTTTGATATACAAGAATACACACTTTGGATTTGAAAGCTATGCCACAGTTCCTTCATACTACCTCTCAATAGGCTGAAATCGAGCTGCTTAAAAATATACCTAAATAAGTGGCAAACTGTTTGTACAATGCTTGTTTAAATGAGTATGCTTGAGCTCATACTCACAAAACTGCCCTGGAGGCTTTCATAACTGGCAAGAGTTGGTGGAGAGCAATGCTGGATCCCCCATATTGGCTGAGGTCAAACACATCCCTTCCTGAGGTAAGCAGCACAAAGTTGAGAGCTGCCCAGTGGCAGCAAGTCAGCTTGACTGTGGAGAACAATCTTGACTGGAGATAACTCTGCACCTCTGACACTATGGAATGGTCATTCAGTTCATTAAGACAGTGGAACAGGCTAATATTTTTCTCTGGAGCTTGGTTCTCACAAATCATTTTCTGGAGATATTTAGTCACAGGGACTTTACTCCAGTGCTTCTTTCTTATCTCTGGCAGTATTTCTTGCAAAAGTTTCTGATTGGACTCCATTGAGAAGCCTATCAGGAAGCGAATGAAAAGGTCCCATTGTCCATTATCACTCTGCAATGCCAGATCCACAGCGGTTTTGTACAGGTCAGGCAGATCTGAGGGCTTGGAGTGATGCTGCTGCATTTGTGGGTCAAGCACATTTCTCTTTTCACACACGAATGACAGGTAGGCATACAGAGCTGCTAGATACTCTTGAACACTCAAATGTACAAAGCTGAAATACCTCCCTTCAAAAAAACCAAAGTCTTTTTTGAAAATTTCAGTGCACACTCCTGAGTACAATGAAGCGTCTTTCACATCAAGACCACAAAGCTTCAGGTCGTCCTCGTAGAAGGTCAGATTGCCCTTCTGGAGTTGCTCAAAAGCCAGTTTGCCAAGTTTCAAGATGATGCTCTCACATGTCTCTGTTGTCTTATTGTACTTTTCCTGTCTGATGACAATATGAATCCACAGAAACTGTGTGTACATCTCAGTAAGTGTGGTGGGGAGTGCTCCCTTCTCAGTCTCCTTGAGCACCCTCTCCAGGACCACTGAGGACATCCAGGAGAAGAGAGGGATGTGGCACATTATGTAGAGACTCCTGCGGGACTTAAGGTGTGTCAGGGCTCTATCGGCCAGGTTCTCATCACTGATGGTCTTCCTGAAGTATTCCTCTTTCTGAAGGTCTTTAAAACCTTGTAAATTCGTCATCTGGTCAATGTACTGTCGAGGGATTTGATTAGCTGCAGCTGGTCGAGAGGTGATCCAGACCAGAGCAGAGGGAAGCAGGTTTCCTTTAATTAGGTTTATCAGTAAGACATCAACTGAAGTTGTTTCTGTTATGTCATCACAACTATTAGTGTTCTGGAAATCAAGGGGTATTTGGCATTCATCAAGGCCATCAAGAATAAACAAGAGTTTACACGTGTCTGAATATTTTTCAATTTCTGAACTGTCTTGAATATGTTTTATGCTTTCAATGAACATACAAAGAACACCCACAATACTGTATTTCTCTGTCTTCACCAAATTAAGCTCTCGGAATTCAACTGGAATTATGAAATGGATATCTTGATAGCATCTTCCTTGGGACCAATCCTGAATAATTTTTTTCACCATGACTGTCTTCCCAATTCCAGCTAATCCAGTTGTCATTACAGTTCTGGTCTGTGCATCTTTTTCCGGTATACATTTAAAGATATCATAGTGTGAAATTACTGTATCCTCTGATTCTGTTTGTCTGGATAGTGTCTCTATGTGTCTGATCTCATGTTCAGAACTGACTTTTGCTCCTCCTCCCACTGTCATGTGAGGCTCTGTATAAACATCTTGGAGGAGTGTGGGGCTGTCCAGTTTAAAGCTTCCCTCTTGTATATTCTGAAACTTCATTCCCAGCCTGTTTTTGTGCCTTGCAGAATGATCGAGAAGTGGTGAAATGGTTGGTGAATTAGGTGCTGTTTGATATCTACAAAATTCACAAGATAACATGCATTCAGTTGTGTCAGAATCATCACTTTTAAAATCAAGTTTTGCCTGGTATGCAACAAAATGTTCCAAGTCGCATATAATTTTGCAAAGAAACAAAAAACACTTTACATTTCCCAAATGTGTGGAGCTGAAGCCCCTTGCTTCAGCAGAGAAATGCTCAAAGTAACAAGTGAGCCTGAAAGTCTGACATGATAGGGTCCTTCCTGCAACACAGATCTGCTCTGCATTAATCAGGCACCTCGAGCCCCCACATCTATCAAATTAATTAATTTTTTTTTTACACTTAAAGCCTTGTTTTCTGATTGTTTATGATGAAATACAATAAGATAAAACTTTTGACGAATGCCTCTATTCAGAGAATTTTCATTTGTTGCTGTAGCATCACCCACCTACAGAATGGCTGCATTCTGTAGGTGCACAGCTGCAATCTTTCCTACAATGCATGAAACTTTTGTTTGTAAAGACATGAAACTCACCAAGTGGTCAGTAATGTTCACTGATATACCCAACACAAAAATCATTGCAAAGTGTCATAACCATCATTACTTATATTGCTTCAAACTCTTAGGCGGAAGGATATGTGTGAGGAGTTGAAAAAATAGGTCCACAACTAAGAGTGAATGGTCACAAACCTGTTGCAAACCATACAGCTTGCAGCAAATTTTGGCACACTGAATGCAACATAAGTGACCAAATGGGCCGGGTTTAGAGAGATACACTACATAATAAAAGGAAAATGGGTGAAAGTACAAAAAAATTCAAAGACAGCTGCTGTGGTGACCATGCAGCTACAGACATCAAGGGCTGATGAGGTTTGTAACAAAACAACAACCAGGGAATATTGGCTCTATTGAGTTTGCCATTGATGTGGATGGGAAGTTTCTTTACAAAATGTTTTCCTATAACAGTAGTTAGTAACAAATTAGACTTGCATTGGCTGAGTTTCTGTATCTTCCCTGAAGTGGATGGGCATTCCCATTGACTGGTCACTCTTCATGGACACACAGCTGGGCACAGAGGAGCCTGACCCCTTCTGCTTGGGTGGTCTTAAACACAAATACTTCAGAGTTTTATACATACACAATATTTGTCTCTTAGGGAGAAAAAGTGAAGCCAAAGGACCATTTGACATAGATAATGTACTGAAATTTCATTCATGATGACATCTGTCTTGATGTGGTACTGCTGTACTAAGTATCATTCCAGTGTGTTTCTTTACTAAATATATTGACAAGATAGGATTACATCAGACTTACTTAGGCTGAATTTCTGAGTCTTCTCTATTAAAATGGATGGGCATTCCTATTGACTGGTCACTCTTCATAGACACTAGTGTAGCAACAGGTGAGCCTGGCCTCTCTTGTTTGGGTGCTCTTCACACATCACACACAGCACAAAATATTCAGCAATTTTATATTTAGTCTATCCTGGCAGACTTAACATAAGGCAAAGGTTGAAAGATTAGGGGAATATTAATTTATCTTGTTTCCTGGTTTAACAACAGAAGGTATGCAACTTTAGTGTCTTCAAAATAGGCTTTGATATGCAAAACACAGAATATGCTATTTTACATGCCCATTTACAAGCTTGTAATTTGGCTGACGTGGACCATTTTAGGTAACTTATACCCTCATGCTTATCTGGGCAACTACAAGTCAGCTGTTGGCTTACAAACAGCATGGCAGCCAATGGCAGCAGGGGATATTGATTGCAAAGATACAGCTAAAATGCACTGAATATAGTGTTGAAAGGGTCAGGAAATATGTACAATTTGTTGGGCTTTTTCACTTAATTTTGTCAAGGGTTAGTGAGAATGTTAGTGTTACTATGCAAAGACAGCATTATTATCATGTGAATTATGAGTTAGTGTTAGTATGTCAGTAGCCAGATCTTTAAAACATTTATTTTTTTATGGGAGGTGGGGCTTAAGCCCTCTTTTTCTAGCACATGAAATATGCAATTTTGAGAAAATGTGATCAATCACACATCCAGAATTTGTACTGACATTCCTATGACAGGAATGTGGTCTACTCTATAATATGTGAGGGGAGAAAACTCTAGAGTGCATTATTTATTCATTTTCAGCATAGAAGATTGAGGTTTCCCATGACATGGATGGAAAATCCAATACAGGCCTACATACTTACATTTCTTCAAAAAATGTCACTAAAGGTTAACAGCTACATCAGACTTACAGCTGAGTTTCAGTATGTTCTGTGCTAAAGTGGATGGGCATTCCCATTGACTGGTCACTCTTCATCGACACACAGCTGGGCACAGGAGAGCCTGGTCTTTCCACTTTGGATGGTCTGAAACATAGTAATCAAGAGTTTAAATATCAGTCAAAAGCCAGGCTAAATAGTCCAGTCATTCAAGTCATACATTTAGTGGAACATAATACAACTCAGAAGTCAAAGTTTGCCTTCGTCAGAGTCCAGTCAATCTAGCTAAGGCAAGGCAAGATTATTTATACAGCGTATTTTATACACAGAAGCAATTCAGTGTGCTTTACAAAGATAAAGGCAAACAGTAAATAATAGAAAATAAAATGGTAAAAAATTGCAAAAAATAAAGTTATACAATTAAGTAACAGTTAAGTAATCAATTAGAGAGGTCATAAAAATAATAGAAATAAAGTAATAAAATGAAAAATAGTTGAAATGAAGTAAAAGTTAAGTAATAAATTAGCAAAAAGCATCTTAGAACAGCTTGGTTTTTAGTCTAGATTTGAAACTGCCAACAGTTGGAGCCTTTTTTAATTCCTCTGGGAAATGAAAAAGGCTTCCTTGGTTTCATAGATAGATAGAACTGCATAGTAGTAAAAGGCTGCTTCACCACACTGTGTTCTAACAACAGATTTTACCAGTAAATCTTTCTACTATGATCTGAGAGATCTGTTAGGGTTAGGGTTAGAGTAAAGTATCATTAGAATTGGAGTAAAGTGCTCTGTTCTTTTGTTCTTGTGAGAACCCTAGCTGCTGCATTTTGAATCTGCTGAAGTTGAGAGTTGTGCAAATACACCTCTGCAGAGAAATTGGCCAAGCGTAACTGAAACCCCGATTTTTAAATGCAGGTTACCTGAACCGAACCTCCAGCAGTTAAAATATGATGTTTTTTCCCTTTCCCAAGTTTTCTACTTGCAACATTTTTAAGGACATAGAAACTTAAAGGGAACTACTAAACTACTCAGGGGAGGGTACCCAATTCTCTACTGTTATATGAGAGAATCACAATTAAAGCACAGTGAGAATGTTGTTAGTTGTAGCACCTTGAACATAACAAAAATCCATATTTGTACAAACCCAAAATGAGCGATTGCACTTTTCATTATGCAAGTTAGCTTGAAGGGTATACTTTCATGTATGCAGTTTAGAATGATTACTTTGGAATGGCGGAATGATTATTTTAGATTTTCTAAAAATGACATCAACATGTCCAAAAGTGCTGCTTTGCATAAACATAATGGGACATATTTCCATGTTGAAATGTGGTGCCATAAGTATGTGTAGTTAAAAACAACTGAGCAGTTGATTGGCACACACATGAACAAGGCCATATCCTATTGGCACTACATGCCAAAAAGGTCGCTGACTCCTGGTCTAGGCTACAGAGTTCAATTATAAGATATATTTTATAGTCTGTTTTTTTCTTAATGAAGTGCATTGTCATATTGTGAGTAAATTTTCTCCACTAGGGTAGCACTAACTTTCCAGTTCACATCCATATTCTAATGGTATCAACAGATTTTATCCTAATAAGAATATAAATTTTTTGAAATAGATTATTAAATATTGTGCATAGGTCTAATAATTTCAACATGCATATAACACTACAATATTCAGTTCAGTTTGAATAACTGTAAAGATGGATCGAAATGCATTCCATGTCGTGTAAAATAACTAGGCCTAGATTAAACTTTTAAGTGGCTGATAACGGAAATGCGCGATTTGCATTTATTTATTTGGCTCTTTTTACTACTTAATTTTTGCTACTTAATATGCAACGTAGCAATGCAATTTAGTTTATTTTTAATAACTATTTTAATAAAGACTTAAATTAAGTAGTAAACTGCATTCCGTATGCATGATAAAAAGAATCGTTTTATTGTCAGTGTTCGAGGTGGACACCATTTCAGGACAAATTAAGCAGGTCTTATCCCATTTGGCTACCTGTTTGCCGAGTCTTCCCCGCATTTCTCGTCGTGTTGATTCATGGTACGGCCAAATTCTTTTGTTCCAGGATCATGGAAAAAAGCTGCGTGCAACGTAGGGCTCGAGGTCAATCTGTCAAGCATTAAAAGCCCAATAACGCAGAATTTAGCCAACAATGACGACACCGCATATTAATCGCTGTTAAACTATTTGTATGTTGAAAGAACGTTCATTAGCCCAGCTCAAAAACTCTTCAAGAACGTATGTTCTAGGCTGCCGCAGTTTTCAATCATATACCATACCATACACCGTGTTTGGTTTAGGTTTCGCTTTCATTTTCGGTGTGAGGTGTCGTCATTTCCATTAGGACATTAGGGCTTTGAATTTACATAAAGATGAGTGCTGTCACGATCACGTCAAGTTCATGATTAATTACAATTAATCACACATTTAAAGAAAGAATGTCAGGGTTTCCGTCATGCCCAACGTGAAAAAGTGTGGTTGCCAGGGCTTGTCTATTGCAGGGGTGACTGACCACATGATTCTTTTTAAAGGCATAAGGCATCTCCATCACCGGAGCTCCCCCTACAGTCGCCGTTTTTTTTCTTCTTCAAAAAATAGCAAGAGCATTGTACATTCTCGCCAATCCTTGTGAATTTAGTGGCAAACCATAGGAATCAGCGATGATCATGTTAGTGCCTTACATTGACTGACAAACCGTTAATGCGATTTTGATTTCATTCACTTTCAGTTTCCTCAATATCCTGTGCACGTGTAGTAACCGCGGAACCTAAGCTAGAGGCGGCCGAGAGAGTCTTCGTTCACCCCGTAATAAGCTATTTAATCATCAAAGTGACTACGAAGCTGATAAATTAACCTAACAACGTTGCCTGGTGTGCCTTTACCCCACTGTTAGGCCTACTGTGCTACTGCTAACAAAAGGAAAAACATCACCGCATTTACATATTCAGTTCCACATGCCATAGAGGCTTATTGTGTACAATGTGCTGTACAAAGAAAGCCAAACAAATTGGTGTACGGCTCTTTTGTTGTGGTCTCAGCAGCACATGATGTGTCTCGCCGAAACAGCCTCTACACTGTCATGAAATCTATGGCAAACTTTATGACAAATCTATGACAGCAAGCAAGTACTTCAAGGAAAATGATTCTTTAGAATCTTGAGCAAGTGTCGAAAACTTCAGTGCAAGCAGTCAAAATAGCTGTCTGTACAAACACTACACAGCACAGAAAGGTGGTTTGGCCATTGTTGGTGATGAGATTTGCGTCATCCATATCCGGGCGGGGACCTTATCCACAGACCACCAGCATGTCATGTGAATGTTAGAGAAACACTCAGGCAAGCTTGGATAGGCAGCCTATATTTGCTGAAATCAAAAAATGATGTTACTATATGGTGAAATAGGTATATCCAAACTGTACTCTGGATATACCTAGGGTTTGTCTGGAAAACCCTACATATGAATATTCAGTGCTAATTATGCATGTATTTGGATATATGGGATTGTTACCAAAAAAGTTTAAAGTACACACAATCCACAACATTAAAAGCTGAAAGAAGCTGAAAAAAGATGACAACATTGTTGTATTCATTGCTGTTAAACTGTTTGTAAGTTAAGCTCTTTCACAGTTATTGTCCATTTTTAAACTGCCTTAAACCATCTCTGGTTTGGGTTTCACTTTCATTTTCAGTGACATGTCATCATTTCTCTTATAGTCTACTGCTGAGTGTAGCCTTGACATGACAGTGAGATATTTTGTTTCATGTTCATATTGCAGGACATTGTTTTTAATAGGGCTTTTTTTTAGAGATAGTCAACAACAACTTGAACGGTCCTTTATCAAGACACATGCACTCTAAGCATTTAACAGAGATGAGAGCCTCAACTGGTCTATCTGTCTAACACATTCCATTTGAAAAAGATAGCCTATGTGCCATATGAAGTATTTGGTGAAATATAATACAGTTTATTTAAAATGAGTGCTGTCAAATGATTAAAAAAATTGATTTATCACAGTAGAACATTTAAGTTATTCACAGTTAATCACAATTAATCACATAAGTTCCAGAATTCTCCTTTATTTTTTTGTGAAGAATGTTACACATGCCCCTAGTTAGGGCAGGCTTCAGTGAAGTGGCGCTCCTCAGTTTCCTACACACCCAATGTGGAAGAGTGCGGTTGCCACAGGTTGTTTATGATAGGGGTGCCCAGGGGTGACCGACCAAATTAGTTTTTAACATCAAATTTCTTTAAGTGGATCTGTCTACCCATCGACTACACAGTCGAGTCTAGCGTAATCCAGAACTATTTACAAGGTTTCTGGGCAGTCAGTTTATGATTATGATTCTTATGATTACTTACAAAGTACTGCCTGCTATCAAAGCGCTGAATTTAAAACATTATTGAACTTTTGAATTGAATTGAATTACTAGCATGTTGCTAAAAGTACTTACAGTGGGCAAAGCGAGTGGATGAACTTGACTTATCACAGCGCTTCTGTAAGTGAGGAGGGTGCTAATGGGTGTTGTGATGTATGCGTCTGCATGATTAATTTTACAATATTTTTTTTACATTAGTCACATACATTAATGCATTAACATTGACAGCACTAGTTAAAATATTACTTGGTTACTTGACTTCGGATTTTCCATTAGACTACATTTTCTGTATGTCTCTAAAACTTTCATCGGTTGTACTTTGGCCTTGGCCAGTCTTCTCTATCATAATCCTCTTTCATAAGGATTGGCCTGTTTGTTATATATATATATATATATATATATATATATATATATATATATATATATATATATATACACACGTACCGCAATCCAGCTATCTGTATATGGACTGATCTACATGAATTATCTACACATGTTGTTAATTTTCATAGGAACTATGCATGGTTTTGGGGGACAGCAGGGTTATTGCAGCCATCACTGGACACTGGTCTTCTAACTTGTTAGTTAAATCTTCATAAAGGACACCGTTTAATAGATTCAGCAGCTTGTCCAGAATTTGTTATTGCTCTTTTGAATCAATGTTAACCTCAACAAATTTTGACACTAGAGCTGCCAACTAATAAGACTGATGAACAAAAGGTAACATTAGTGTACCAATCACAAAAGCATTTGTAAATGTTTCAAATCGCTCTGCTTTTTTACTCACATTAATTTCACTTTAATTTAAGCTGTATACTGTAAGTACATAAATACCCTAAAAGTTGGTATAAGGATGTTTCAATCAGCGGGAAAAATGCTTTCTGTAGAGCGTTCACCACTATCCAGGGTTTGCGGCGTACTGCTAGTGGACTGCCAATAAACATCCAATATACGGTATGGTAATTTTTTTTTTTCAGCTAATATGATTTTGCTATCTGGGTGACAATAGCTAATATTAGCATACCAATGGCAAAGCATTTGTAAAAATGCAATCAATCTTCTTTTCATGTGTGTTGATTTTACTATAATTTAAGATGTACAAAGTCTAATCATTTTAACTTCATGAATAGAAAAAAATGGAGTGCAGACTATAGGGAGTTTTTCAGCAGCCTTCAGGCATTTTTCACTTTTTTGCTAGAAGTCATGAATGCAGTGTAGGGGGACTCTACCACCCTGTCCTGTCCATCTGTGTTTCCTCACGTTTCCTCCCTGTTTTCTCCGTTAACTAGCTTCATTGGTTTCAATCACGCTATCTCACTTCCTCATTCCCCCGTAAATCACTGGATTCTCTTCAGCTGCTTTCACTGATTGTTCCCCACCTGTGTCTTGTCTTCCCCGATTATCCATGGCTATTTATTCCCCTCTGTTTCCTCCACTCCCTGTCGGAGAATTAGCGAACCTACGCGTCACTGCTGAAGGCAAGCACCCGAAATTTGACTCCTGTCTGTTTCTCTGTGTTTTCCGTGTCTGTTACCTGTATCTGTTTCCTGCCTGTGTTCTGTTTTCCCGTCTGGCTTCCGTTTCTGTTTGTCTCTGTCTCCTGAAAAATCGTCTGCCTGGTGCAGAACCCGGACTGCCTGTGACCTATGCCTCTGCTCCGCTGCCCCTGGTACTGACCCACTGCCTGCCCACGACCTAAGCTCTGCTCCTCACCTGTCCTGGATTCCCACCTGTGACCTGCCTTCGACTAACGCTTTGTGTCCCAACCCCGGCTTCTGATCCGCCACCTGCCCGCGACTCTCGCCCGATCTCCTGCCCCGGTTTCCAACTCGCCACCTGTTCCACCACGAGTGCTCCTGCCTGCCGTTTCCTGCTCTGCGCGCTTCCTACACCTCCGCACCGGGGGCGCTCTCACAGAGCACATTCACACTCCCTTTCCCCCCAATCCTTAATAAAGACTGTTTGCAACTTGATGCTATTGTGGTCCATTCTGTCCGGTCCCTGACAGAATTCTTCGACCAACAACATGGACTCCGCGCTACAGCATCTGGAGAGCACGGAGGGAGGCATCAAGCGATTGACTGGAGATGTCGCTTCCCTCCTGCAGCTCGGCCACCAAAATCAACAACAGTTCCAACAACATCAGCAACTCATCCAGTCACAGCGACAGCAACTGCAACAACAACAGCTGCAACTCGCCCAGATCACTCAACTTCTCATGACACTGGGACATCTCCTGGTTCTCCTCTGCACGACCTTACAGTCAGCCACTCAGACAGCCCACCGTCCGCACCAGCCTCCTCAGCCCCTCCTATTTCTTCTGCTGTGAATTTAACTATGGCAATTTTTCCCGTTGCCACCCGTTCTCCTCCAGAACCCCGACTTGACCGTCTGGAGCGCTTCAACGGGAACCCATCACAGGTTAGACTATTTCTGACCAGCTGCAGACTGCTTTTCGCCCTCCAACCTGTAACCTTTGCTACCGAGGCGGCCAAGGTAGCTTTTATAATCACCCACCTGATGGGTCGAGCAAGACTGTGGGGGACTGCTGAATTTGAGCGCCAGACTCCGGCCTGTTCCTCTTTTGAATTGTTTTCTCTGGAGATGCTTAAGGTGTTTGACACTGACTCGTCCTCCACCGAAGCTTCCTGCGTTCTGATGAGCATCCGGCAGGGCCGGCGGTCTGTAGCGGATTATTCAATCGATTTCCGCACCTTGGTCCGCCGGAGCTCAGGCGGAGGTGGAGGCGTTGGTGGATGCCTTTATGTATAGCCGGGCGGACTATATGAAGGAGGGTCCAAGCTCGACGTCGAGAGAGGGGACACCGGAGCTCTGATGACACGGGTACCCCGAGAGGGGCCTCCACCGAAGCTTCACCAATCACCAGTTGAATTTCATCTGCTCCACTCACCAGATCAGCCCCTCATCCTGGGGTATCCGTGGCTCCGACGCCACAACCCCCACATCGACTGGGCGACCGGGACGGTCTGGGAGTGGGGACCGGACTGTCATCGGACCTGCCTGCTTGCCACCCCGTCTCCTACCACCTCCAAACCCCTAAGCCCCGCACCAGACCTCTCCAGTGTCCCCAGCTGCTACCACGATTTACGGGAGGTCTTTAGCAAGCCCAGAGCCATATCCCTGCCTCCTCACCGGCCTTATGACTGTGCCATTGACCTGCTCCCAGGCACAGCTCCACCCAGGGGACGTCTCTACTCTCTCAGAGAGATGGGCCATGGAAGAGTATATTTCCCAGTCCCTGGAGGCCGGCATCATCTGTCAGTCCTCGTCCCCTGCCAGGGCCGGATTCTTCTTCGCGGGCAAGAAGGACGGATCCCTGCGTCCCTGCATTGACTACCGGGGCCTCAATGAAATAACGGTGAAGAACCGTTACCCCCTTCCGCTCCTCGCCTCCGCCTTCGAGCCGCTCCAGGGAGCCACGGTTTTCTCAAAGTTAGATCTCCGAAACGCCTACCATCTAGTCGGATTCGGGAGGGTGATGAGTGGAAGACGGCGTTCAACACCCCAACTGGTCACTACGAGTACCTAGTGATGCCGTTTGGTCTCACCAACGCCCCTGCGGTTTTCCAGGCACTGGTCAATGACATGCTGCGTGACATGCTGAACCGTTTCGTCTTCGTCTACTTGGACAACATCCTGATTTTCTCCAAGAATCTGTCTGAGCACACGCAGCATGTCCGCCTTGGCCTCCGTCGTCGTTCCACGTGAAGACCGTGGCCTTCCTGGGCTACATCGTAGCAGAGGGGAATATACGGATGGACCCGGCCAAAGTGTCTGCAGTCACCTCCTGGCCTTTGCCGGACTCCAGGAAGAGGTTACAACAATTCTTGGGGTTTGCTAATTTCTATCAGCGTTTCATCCAGAACTACAGTTCCATCGCCGCTCCGCTAACGGCCCTGACCAGTCGTTTGAGCGGACCCCGGCAGCTGACCAAGCCTTCCACACCCTTAAGACCCGCTTCACTACAGCTCCAGTTCTCCAGATGCCAGACCCCGAGTTACAGTTCGTGGTGGAGGTGGACGCCTTGGATGTTGGGGTCGGCACAGTACTTACCCAGAAATCGCCCTCGGACCAGAAACTTCACCCGTGCGCATTCTGGAAGGACTTCTGCCATCTATTGGGGGCCACGGTCAGCCTATCCTCTGGCTTCCACCCCCAGTCTAATGGGCAATCAGAGAGGATCAACCAGGAGCTGGAGAAGGCGCTCCGCTGTATGGCCTCCAAGAGTCCCCTTGCGTGGGCCCAGCAGCTCATTTGGGTGGAATACGCCCACAATTCCCTCTCCCGTTCGGCCACCGGCATGTCCCCTTTTCAATGCGTTTATGGTTACCAGCCTCCCCTGTTCCCTAGCCAGGAGGAGGAGGCTTCCTGCCCTTCAGCCCTGGCTGACGCCCGCCGCTGCCGCCGCACCTGGGTGCGGGCTCACGCCACTCTCCTCCGCACAGTCACCACCGGCTGGAGCTCCCTCGTACCGGGTGGGCCAGAAGGTGTGGCTCTCGGCCAAAGACCTGCCACTGCAAGTGGAGTCATGCAAGCTGGCCCCCCAGTTCCTGGGTCCATTCCCCATTGAGCGGGTCATCAGTCCGACGGTGGTCCGGCTCCGGCTCCCCAGCAATATGAAGGTACACCCGTACTTCCACGTCTCAAAGATCAAGCCAGCCCACAACAGCCCATTGGTGCCGGCGGGCACCACCGCCTCCGTCCCCCCGCCTCCTTGACGATGGACCGATATACACCGTGCGCAGTTTGCTCCGGTCCCGTCTGAGGGGCCGCGGCATTCTGTCACCACCCTGTCCTGGATTCCGACCTGTGACCTGCCTTCGACTAATGCTTTGTGTCCCAACCCCAGCTTCTGATCCGCCGCCTGCCCGCAACTCTCGCCTGATCTCCTGCCCCGGTTTCCGACTAACCGCCTGTTCCACCACGAGTGCTCCTGCCTGTCGTTTCCTGCTCTGCGCGCTTCCTACACCTCCGCACCGGGGGCGCTCTCACGGAGCACATTCACACTCCCTTTCTGGTCCCTGACAGACTCGACCCTTAAGGCACTCTGTCTTACCACTGACTCAGTTATGTCACTTACTATGCTGTCTGGTGTGAACACAAACAAAAATGTTTTCCTGGATTTGTGGACTTCATAAAGACCTGAATTCTCCATGGACTATTTAACTACATGACAGAGCAATGGTTTTGGGTCACACTTGTAGGCCAATCACAGCTACATAGTCTGTAGTTTTTCTTCGGTGAACCCAGGCAAACCAGACAGAAAACACAAATTTACTTTGAATACCACTGAAGAAGGCCGAAAAACAAATTCACAAATGCAGATGCTGACTTAATACTGCCTCCACTATTTAAACTGAGCACTATGGGGAGGAGCAAAAATTGTCCCTGCCTCCCAAACCAGTCTGGAATTAAAATTAGTATTAGTTAGAGTAATGGTGTAGTCTATTTGCATAGTTCAGTCAGTTAACCGTTATGTAGTCTGCAAAACAAATGAAAATCTGTTCATTAAAATATAATTTTTCTGCAAAATACGCTGAATTACACTGCTGAGTTATAGTGACGTGGACTATAATGCTGTTCTACAGACACAGTTTAGCTTAATAAGTTCTATTACTACAATGACATTTTTTTTTACTATTAGGCTAAACAGGGGAAAAAAGGAATGAAATTAGCAACCATGGACAACAAAACCAATATGCATATATATGTTTACATTTGTATTTATACAAATTTATTTTTCAAACATTTCTAATACATAATTCCTCAGTTTTCATGCAATTGTATTTATTAGTTCTTCAGATTTCACTGTATAATGAATTATCACCATTGCTGTGTGTTTGTGTTAGGGGGCAGGGGGTTCACTTTAACTTTGTCTAGTGTTGGTTATAGCCCAGTTATGGTGAGAATACTGCAATGCTGTGATCAAATAAGCAATGTCACTCGGAGTCATAGTGCCAGGGCAGTTACTATTAAAACTATTAATGCTAACACCTTTTCAAACCTTTATTTAATTATTTATTTTATTTTGCACACATTAAAACACAATGCATATGCAATACAAAAGGTATTAAGAGACACAAATTTAGCTTTCACTTTTAATTTTAGAAAATAATATAGAAATAAAAAGTTACTTTATCTTCCACAATTGTTCTCCATTTTGCAGACTTACAAAACTGGTTGAACAGAACAGGTTGAATTGCGTCTACCAGGTTTTTCTGAGGTGCAGTCAAATTCACGAACATAGTGTAATGAATGACGAACTATGGACAGTACTTGATCCTTCGTGTCCTTGTCAAACTATATATTAATCTCCTGAAACACTGTGAGGATCCAGCCAGATCTTTACAATAGGTGAACATCTGCACACAGCTTTTTTTTTACGGCAAACATTTGTGAATACTCGCAGTCTCAAAAGTAGCTCTCCAGAAGCATACCATAAGAACATGTGAGTAGCTGAGGTGCATTCAAATTTGCAAAGATAGGCAAATGTTTCTGAACACATGCAGTCTGAGAAGGTGGTTCTCCACAAACACATCATAGGAACATGTAAGAAGCTGAGAATGTTAGTAAATATTTGCAAACAGAATGTTTTCAAATGTAACCAAGGTTATCCCGTGAGGTGCAGGCAGGGAGGGAGGTGAGGAGATGGACAGCATAATTAATTAATTCAATGTTACCCAGAATTTCAATTTATTGGTTGAAAGGAATCATGTTTGCCATGAACGTTTGTCCCTGTTTAATTTATTTGAAGGCGCCTCTAGACAGACATTTTCCACTGAAATGTGATACCAGTGAAATGTGAAATGGAGTCAAGAAATCTTAAAAATTGTAAAATTGTAGAGGCACTAACTCAGTTCAACCATAGTCAACTTTAGACTGCAATGTTCTTCTACCATTCTTATATAGCTCACTGTAATAATGAAGAAATTACATGCTTTCACCAAGTAAATTTCCGAGGTGGTGGAAGTAAATGGGCTTCCAGATGTGGGATCCAGGACAGCTTTGACCAGACTGTGACCGTGGGTACTGGTTTCATTTGAGCAGAATGTCAATGTCACTTAACAGAATGAGGTGGGGTGATGCTGCCAAGAGAAAACAGTGATTTCTTCTTAGTATTTCATTCATGTAATGAAAGCTTTACTGTTGTTCATCACAATGACTATAATCAGCGACATATAAATGAAGAGATACATACTCTAGTTTCTCCAGTTTCAGGTTTGGAGGACATGTCTTCAGGAGTTCTGTCAAGGGGTTTATCCCTGGATCTATTGGATGATTCCAGTTCAAATAAAGCTCCCGCAGGTGAGAGGGGTTTAATCTCAGTGCCGATGCCAAAAATTCACAGCCTTTTACTGAGATGTTGCAGTTATACAGCCTGAAGTCATGGGAATGAGAGATTTTAATGCAGTTAAACAAACCATCACCTCTTAGATGAATTTATGTGAGTGTGAAAAAGCAATGCAAGCGCTCATTGTCTCCCTAACTCACTTGAGAACCTCTAACTTGCAATGAGCTTTCTCCAATCCAGCTGCCAGTTTCTCCACTCCTGCATCCTGAATCTTGTTATCACTCAGGTGCAGCTCTAAGAGACTGGAGGACTCAGACCTTATGATGGACAGCAAAGACCAGCAGCACTCGTGTGTGAGCTCACATTTATTCAACCTTATTCAGAGGGGAGAGACAGTGTAGCAACCATTAAATAACGTTAAAATCCATCAAAGAGCCTTAGAAACATAGAGACAGATATTGTGAGGAGGAGGATTACGTACTTGAGTATTTCAAGTCTGCACTGCGGTTGGTTCAGTGCCTGACACAGTGCATGGGCTTCAGCATCTCCTAATGTGTTCAAACTAAGGTCCAGCTCTTTCAGGTGTGATGGGTTTGCTTGCAGAGCAGATGTCAAATCCCTAAAACCTTCTGGTTTCACTCCACACTGTCTCAGTCTGCAGATTGAAGACAGTTACTACAATCAGTGTGGCAATGAAATTTGACCTGACAGTGCTTTGTCATCACTGCACTGTTTTAACACCCCACCATGGCAGACATAACAAATAACTTATCTCTTATAACTTATAACTCGTAAGGCCTCACCTCAGCACCTCAAGTTGGCACTTTTGAGTCTTTAAAGTTTCTGAGAGCTTCTTAACACCCCACCATGACAGACATAAAAAATAACTTATCTCTCTTATAACTTATAACCCGTAAAGCCTCACCTCAGCACCTGAAGTTGGCACTTTTGAGTCTTTAGAGTTTCTGAGAGCTTCTTGACTACTGAGTGGCTCAGTTGGTTGTTGGTCATATCCAGCTCTTTTAAGCTTGCTGAATTAGAGCTGAAAGATGAGACCACTTCAGCACAACTTTCTTCATTTAGCTGGCAGCCATTCAACCTAGACGAACACATGTAATTATTGCTTACAGATGCTATGCTCAGTATTCTTAATTCTGGAGAAATAATACCAAACAGGCTGAACCTCTGTGTTGCTGTGCTTATATCATCTAGAGCTGGCAGGCTAGCCAGGTCCTTGTTGAACTGTAATATCTTACAATGGCACTTAATGAGTGGAGTCAGTGGAACAGCACTGTTGCTCTTATAGATTGGTCATGGAGTTATGTAACTTTAAAGGAAAAGTTGGTAACTTTAACCAGCATTAGCTATGAAGAAATGTGTACTTAATCACAATTCCAAAATAAACAAATGTTATGGACAGAGATAGACAGAGGTTTACCATTGAGCTCAAATGTTACGCAGAATTTCAATGTATCAGTTCAAAGGAATCATGTTTTCTGTAAATGTTTGTCTCTGTTTAATGAATCTGAAGGCGCCTCTAGACAGAGATTTGCCATTGAAATCATGGAATGTTATACAGAATCATTCAAATTTAACAGGTCAGGTGAAATGTGTTCAACATGAACATTCACCTCTGTTTAATAAATTTGAACGCACTGGCGTTCTCCATGAATGTTCCTCTCTGTTTAATGAATCTGAATGCACCTCAAACAAGGGACAATAAAAGATGGTGTTCCATGTTTGCCTGGGAGACATGTCAAATGCAAAGGATGGTGTGTCTATGATGCATGTATTTCCAAGAAAATTTGATGAAAACAAATGCAGGGATTTAAAAATTTAAAGTTCCAAAATAAACAAATGTTTATGAAAGATAGTTCATGTATTTGTACAGTCTTTTCAGGGATTCTTACAAAGTATCCCTTCATAAATAAATAATGAGTTGTACAGCATTAGCTAATGTTAACAAATCCTTCAAATGATTTGTTTTTAGCTAATTATGGTTTGTTTATGACACATTAATGAAAGTTATATAGTGTTACTGAAATCTTTAATGTCAAACAAGGGTAAAATTCTATTGGGGTTCAAGACAACTTTAATTGGAAATGTTTTGGAGTAAGACATGTTTTGCATGAACAATGTCAAAGTTTAAAAAAAAATAACCCATAGCTCTGTTGTTCAAGGTTCAAGGTGCCAAGTGTGGTAAGAATAAGAATGATAACATGCGTGCATGGGTGGCTAGCTAGGTTATCCATGGGTGATGTGTGTGGTAACTATCAATGCCAAGTGTACTCACTTTAATTTTTCCAGTTTACAGTCTTGAGTCCCCAGAGCCGAACAGAGGCGTTTCACCTGTCTGAGCTGCAAAGGACTCCCACTCAGGTCCAGCTCTTTTAGCATGGATGACTTAGACTGGAGAACATCAGCAAACATCTCACAGGTTTTCTCTGTTAGGTTACATTTCCTAATCCTGAACAATTACATATATGTTAATGTTAATCATTATTCAATTACTGTAATTTATCTGGTAATACTTTCTATGAACTCAGTATTCCTAAAACATTATAAACACATTCATAAAGGACTATGATGCATACATAAAGTCTAATAACTAATGTGTTCAAAACTGTTTATACATTCTCATGACTGTACTTGTAAGGCATTATGCTTATGTGTCAAAAGGCGTTATAAAGCTTCAATTTGTTAAATATCCTTTTATTTCTCAAACTGCTCATGCCAAATAATGAACTAAAACAAGCACACAGTGCATACTCTAAGTAAAGTGAGATGAACACATAAGTACTCATGAAAATCAATAAGGCACCATTACAGACAAGTAAAGTAGTATCCCTAGGTTTCCCTAGTACCAACATGACAAATTAGCATTATGATGCCTTGTGATACCTCAAGCTGTAGACAGTTCAAGTTGATAACATTACACTGGCTTATGTGTACAGTCATGAGAATGTATGATGAGTTATGGATACTAATGTCATTAGCTATAAGGCTTTATGAATGCATTATAACCTTTGATGAATGCATTTGTAATGCTTTATGAACACTGCATTCATGGAAAATATTACTGTTTATCTTCATTTATTTCTTAATATTCAGATATTGTGTTCTAGTCTCTGTGTTCTTTGTGAACAACATTTTCACATTGTAATTTTTGGATGAAAGCATCTGCTAAATGCAAATAAAGATAAACATATCAGTATCAATTAAATTCATACAATCCTTAATTGGATTCGGGATAAATATGGAAGCATAGTGAATATGTCAAAAAAAAAGAAAATATTTGGCACAGATTATATAGATTATAGGACACAGATTATTGGGTTGAATATCTTCGCCTTGAGCTAAGACAAGGTCAGTGAATAATTTAAATGCTGTAAAGTGAAAGAAAAAACTTTACTCACAAAACTTTTTTGGCCTGTTTAACAACAGGGAGCAGCATTTGGAAAGCTATGTTTGATTCCATGTACTGACTCAGGTCAAAGACATCTAGGTCTTTCTCTGAGGTCAAGAGTATGAAGACTAGGGCGGCCCACTGGTCAGGTGAGAGTTTAATCTTGGAGAGAAACTTGGAGCTCAGGTAGTTTTTGACTTCTTCAATCAAATCTGGATAACTCAGCTCGTTAAGACAATGAAATAAATTGATGCTTTTCTCAGGTGAAGGATTATCTTTGATCTTCTGCATGATGTACCTGACTGTGTCACCTTTTCTCGTGGTTGTTTTTACCTGTGGCAGAAGGGTTTTTAAGAGATTTTGGTTGGATTCCTGTGAAAAACCCATGAGGAAGCGGAGGAACAGATCCCAGTGTCCATTTTGATTCATCACAGCCCTGTCTACAGCTTCCTTGTGCAGCTTGAAGATATTTAGGCCTCTGGATCTAGGGCTGTTAGGACGTAAAGGCTCCTGTCGTTCAAAGACAATTACATTGTCCTTTATGAAAGAGATGTGAGCATACAGAGCTGCAAGATACTCCTGAACAGTCAGATGTACAAAGCAGAAGACCTTCTCCTGAAACAGTGCAGAGTCATTTTTGAAGATCTGAGTACACACTCCTGAATACATAAGTGCCTCTTTCATTTCAATACCACACTCTTTCAGGTCTCCCTCATAGAAGATCAGATTACCCTTCTCCATCTGCTGGAAAGCCAGTTTGCCCAGTTTGAGAATAATCTTTTCATCCATTTCTTTTTTCATAGTGTACTTCTTCTTAATATTTGTCTGAGTGATCAGGAAGTATGTATACATTTCAGTGAGAGTCTTGGGGAGCTGTTCTCTGTGTGTTTCACTGAACAGTTTCTCGAAAACAATGGCTGCAATCCAGCAAAAGACTGGGATGTGGCACATGATATAAAGACTCCTGGATGACTTTAAGTGTGTAATGGTTCTACCTGCCATGTTTTCATCACTTATTCTCTTTGTGAAGTACTCCTCTTTCTGTGGGTCTGCGAATCCCCTTATTTCTGTAACCTGATCAATTAATTCAGGTGGGATCTGACTGGCTGCTGCTGGTCGAGTGGTAATCCATAGACGAGCAGATGGAAGCAGATTCCCTCTAATGAGGTCTGTTATGAGCACATCCACTGATGTGTGTGCAGTTACATCACAACATTTTTCACTACTTTCAAAATCTAGTGAAATTCTACTTTCATCTAGACCATCCAAGATTAATATGACATTGAAATTCAAAAATGAATCAATATTTTGTGTTTCCTTAACAAAGAATTGCATTAACTCTGTCAGGCTTAAAAGCTTCCTTTGAAACAAATTCAGCTCCCTGAATGAAAGTAGAATCATTAACTGGATATCTTCATTGGTTTTATTTTCAGTCCAGTCTTTGATAAATTTTTGAACAGTGAAAGTTTTTCCAATGCCAGCAATGCCATTTGTCAGTACAGTCCTAATTTGTTTCTGTTGTCCAGGTAGAGGTTTAAAGATGTCACTGCATTTAATTGCTGTATCCTGTATTGCAGTTCTTCTGAATGATTTCTCAGTCATTCTGACCTCATGCTCACAATTGACATCCTTTCCTCCACCTTCAATGATGTACACCTCTGTGTATACCTTATTTAGACAGGAAGTGTTGTTCTGCTGGGTGCTTTCATCAAGTGTCTTCTTCAAATTATATTTGATTTGTTCAATCATATGATCTTCTGGGACTTCCACATGCTGTGAGTTATGTCTATTAAAGAATCACAAGGGTTGAAGGAATTACAAATACTATGCATCCAGTAGTCAATTGTCACTTTCAAGCACTTGAATGTTGAAAAAAGGTGGTCAATTAAGCACTATGTTACATTGGGGTTTGTAACAGTATCCTGTTATTACCTATAGCTCCCGTCCTTTGGCCTCATGCCTATGGCTAAATCATAGGTCCTTTATGATGCCAAGAAACAGCTACACAACAGCTGTACTGACTGACTGAGCCTGAAAACACTCAGTTGAGTTTTCTTTTGTTTATTTTGGGCAATTCCATATCTGTAACGCCAACACAATGCCATAGCATGGTATGATGTGAATGATGATTATATGAAATTTGAGCATTCACTTTTCTTAATTGTAGAACTTATATGAAAGAAATGTATGAAACTTTTTACATAATCATTCACATCATACAAATACCATGGCATTTTGTTGCCGTTTTGGCAAATGACAGTTTGCCGTTATGACAAATGACAGTTTTCTTTATTTAGTCACCCCCAAAATACAATATATATTGAAAAATGGATTGAATTACTATTTTACTAAAAATGTTTTCTGACCTCTGCTGGGTTGAGACATCTTCCTCTTTGAACTTCAGAGGATATCCCTTTGAGTTGTCACTCTTAATGGAGTTACAGCTGGGTGCAGGAGAGACTGCTGTCACACTTTGGAAAAGATCATCAGGTTACAGTTAACCACATAATTTTGTGCTGCCCTAATCACATGCTCACTAGTCTTACATTTGGGGAAAAATATGAACAAAAAATTAAGGTAGGGTAGAAGATGTTTTCCTGGAGCACTTTTTACTATATTGCTTAAAATCCCCTTCACACCCCGACTGCAACCAATTAATTAAATGCTACAACGCAAAAATAAAAAAAATAGTCACCTGTGGAATGGACAGGACTAAAAGAACTCCAACCAATCATTTTAAGCGACCCATCGAAATTGAATGGTGATGTCTATCAAACTCAACTGCCATTTGTCCCTCCCCCCTCCCCACCCTGTGCTCGTTCCTGTACTCTGGAGGAGTGGCTTCAGGAGGAAGTCTGAAGAAAGGGTTTTGGACTTTTGAATTGTGCATTTTCAATTGAATTATGCATTTTTTAACTTGCTCAAACCGTTTTCCAGGATCTCCTACCCTACCTTTAAATTTAATAATTCTACTTAAAATGTGAAAAGTTTTATTATTAATAATACTACAAATAATAATAACAATGCAAAAATATTCAAAAGGAAGTTTCTCTTACTTTTTTTGAGTAACATCATCTTTGAAATTTAAAGGATACCCCTTTGAGCTGTCACTCTTCATCGACATGCAACTGTGTATGGGAAAGTCCATGAGACCATTAATGGAAACAACAGGTTTGTGCAGTGCAGGAGAGACAATTGTATCTGCCACTTGTCTATTGTCCTGTGTTCTCTCCTTTAGCCCTGACCCACTGTCCCATCACAGTTTTGTTGACTGTGTCCTGTGACACTATCCCACACCACAATTGTCCTTTGTCATTTTTGTGGAACAGCAGTTGTGTGGGACAGTACAAGACAAGTCAGTCCCTCCAGGATTTCACAATTTTTATTTGTGATTTTTTTTGTCATAAAAATGCCTGATTTTGTGGCAGTGTTTTCTAAATATTTGCAAGGAATTTTGCAATGATTTTGGAGGTTATTCAAAATGCGTCGTTTCTGGCAGTATTTTCTGAAACTTTTCAAAAAAATGTGTAATTTTTTTTTTCACTTTAAACTCCATCTATTCTACTGGGAACAATATAGCAGGCATGCTGGATGAAAAGGCTTTGCTTTTACATAGCACACCAACTTTCAATTTAGTGCTAATAAATCCTTAGAAGTTGTGGAATGAGAATAAATACTGTCATATTTTGCAAAATATTTACAGAAAATATAAAAACATACGGTAGTTGCAAAATTTTGCAGGAAATCCTTCATTTTGCAGGATTTCAAAATCACACAAAAAATGGAGGGACTGACAAGTGTCATGGGACAGTGCTGCAGGACAGTGTACAACTTAGTATATTTGTCATCATTACTATATATTGTGGCCTGATGTTTTTTTTTTTTTTCAATTTGTAATAGCCCCGGGTTTAAAAATGCACTGTTCCTCTAAAACAGCATATGAAAGGGATCTACCTTTCTTCAGTAGAAATATTTTCTTGACTAAAGTTCAGAGGATATCCCTTTGAGTTGTCACTCTGCATGGACGCAGAGCTGGATGTGGGAGAGTCCTGTCTCTTGTGAAAAAGTAGTACACTGCAGAAAAATGTTATTTTAGACAGAAGAAGACTTTTCATGGTTAATTCAAACAGAAGCTATTATACTGAAATTGCATTTAAAATGTAATGTATATCAGGCTTGTGAAAGATTCTGAATTTTAGAATTGGCTTTCATTCAATTCAGGAATTGCAAGTGGAATCTAATTCAATAAAATTTCATTTTACATCCTTTAATTCAAATGTGCATTGCAATTCTGTATTCTGTTGCTACCTTAAATCAAATTCAACTGAAATTTCAGAGACATTCACAATTCAGTTCTGACTTTTGTACAACCCTATTGCACAAGAAAACAAATTTCAGTATAATTTTCCATAAAATCTAACAAAACAATAAAGAAATGTCCCCTTACTTATCCTCTGTACTGCCAGCTTCCTGACTAAAATTGAGAGGGTATCCCTTTGAGTTGTCACTCTTCATGGACAAATGGCTAGGAGTGGGAGAAACAGATCTCTCCTGAAAACTACAAATAATCCATGAAGAAGAGAATAAGGTTAATGTCCTATTGGGTCAAAAAAGTTATATGAGATTAATGTCATCCCCTTTCCCCAATCCTTAAATAAAAACTGTTTGCAACTTGACGCTATTGTGGTCCATCCTGTCTGTTTCGTGACAGAATGCTCTGACCTCAAAATGGACCCAGCGCTTGTTGCTTCAGACATGGACTCTGCGTGTTCGCGCTTGGAGCGCACGGAGGAGAGCGTAACCCATCTGACTGCTGATGTCTCTTCTCTCCTGCAACTCGGGCTACAGCAACAACAGCAGTTTCTACAACACCAGTCCCAGATCTGGTCACAAGAACTGCAACGTCAGCAGCAGCAGCTCGCCCACATCGCTCAACTCCTCATGAGACTGGCACCATCTCCTGGCAACCCTGCAGCGGACTTTACCAGCCAGTGGCTCCTGTTGCCATCTTGTCTGTTCCAGAGCCCAGAATCGGCCACCTGGAACATTTTGACGGGGACCCAACACAGGTATGGCCGTTTCTGACTAATTGCTGACTGCTCTGAGCTGGCCAAGGTGGCGTTTTGGGGAACGGCTGTGTTCGGAATACATGAAGGACGAACTGGTGTCCCATGAGCCCCCGTCGACCCTGGACGAGGCCATCGCCCTGGCTAGATCCTCGGCCAGAGCTCCTTCGCCACCCAGCCGGACGGCCTGACTCTCCTGAGCCCATGAAGATTGGCCGTGCCGCACTCACCCCGGCAGAAAGCCAACGTCGCTTCTCTTTGGGTCTTTGCTTGTACTGCGGGGGTCATGGCCACTGTGTGTCCACCTGTCCAGCAAAAAGACCGAGCTCACCGGACGTAGGGGGGGTCTGGCTGAGCTTGATCTCATTTAAAGCCCCTGCCAATCGTAGGCCTCTGCTCCAGGTCTGCCTCCACCTTCCAGGCGCCACACATTTACTGACGGCCTTGGTGGATTCTGGTGCAGAGGCCAATATTATGGACACGAGATTCGCTCACCAGCTGGGCCTGGAGGTCCATCAACTGCCGTCTCCTGTCTCTGCCCAAGCCCTAGGCGGTCATCGCCTTGGCCCAGTGACCCACATCACTACTCCTGTGCAAATGAGGACGTCGGGTAACCACCTGGAGACAACTGAATTTCATCTGCTCCACTCACCTGGCCAGCCCCTCATCCTGGGATATCCTTGGCTCCGTCGCCAAAAACCCCACATCGACTGGAAGACCGGGACTGTCCAGAAATGGGGACCGGACTGTCATCAGACCTACCTACTTGCCGCTCCGTCTCCTGCCTCTTCCGAACCCTCAAGCCCCGCTCCAGACCTCTCCAGTGTCCTCAGCTGCTATCACGACTTGGGAGAGGGAGAAGTCCAGAGAAGGTGCTCTGCTGCATGCCATCCAGAAGTCCTCTCGCTTGGGTCCCGCAACTCATCTGGGTGGAATATGCACACACTCCCTCTCCTGTTCGGCCACAGGCATGTCTCCTTTCCAGTGTGTTTACGGCTACCAGCCAACCCTGTTCCCTAGCCAGGAGAGGGAGGTGACCTGCCCTTCGGCCCTCGCCAACGCGCCTGGGCGCAGGCTAACGCCACACTCCTCCCCTCCGTCACTATCTATTCAGCCGGAGCCAATCGCCGTCGGACCCCCGCTCCCTCATACCGGGTAGGTCAGAAGGTGTGGCTCTTGGCCAAAGACCTGCCCCTGTGTGTGGAGTAATGCAAGCTGGCTCCCCGGTTCCTGGGTCCATTTTCCATTGAGCGGGTCATCAGTCTGATGGTGGTTTGCCTCCAGCCCCCCGCATCCTGGACGATGGACCAGTGTACACCGTGCGTAGTCTGCTCCGTTCCCAACTGAGAGGCCGCGGTATCCAGTACCTGGTGGACTGGGAGGGGTATGGGCCAGAGGAAAGATCCTGGGTCCCCGCCAGCAAGATTCTGGACCAGACCCTGATCACGGACTTTCACTGGCAGCATCCGGACCAACCCTCTCTCCGCCGGGGACGTCCTAGGGGCGCACGACGGGCTGTCCGCACAACCCCCGGTCCTGCGTCTGTGCCTACCCTGCCCTCCAATGATGGTGAACCCCAGGCATCCTCTGGGGACGAGGTCATGGCATCGGACCACTCGGAGGAGTTCTAGTCCCTCCGCCAGGTTTCCCCCTCCGCCCACCTGCCCATGACCTACGCCTCTGCTCGCCTGCCCTGGTTACTGACCTGTTGCCTGTCCTCTGCTCTCCTGCCCCGGTGTCCGACCCGTTGTCTGCCTTTGACTGGCGCTCTGCGCTCCAGCCCCGGCTACTGACTCGCCGCCTGCCTGTGACGATGCCTGCTCACCTGCCCTGGTTCCCGACTTGCCGCCTGTCCTCGACCAACGATCTACTCCTCTGCCCCGGCGACCCGACTCGACGCCTGTCCGACCCCAAGTTCCTCTCCCAGCCCTTCTCAGCTCTGCGCGGCTCCTGCATCCTCACGCCTAGGGTGCGCTCTCAGAGCACCATCTCATTTCCCCTTTCCCCAATCCTTAAATAAAAACTGTTTGCAACTTGACGCTATTGTGGTCCATCCTGTCTGTTTCGTGACAATGGGCTTCTGCCCAATGAAAAAAGTCCTGCCTAGTTAGCCAGCCAGCCAGCCAACGAAGTCAAACCATTTCCACTCATTCTAATAAATATACAAACATCACAGATAAAATCATTACTACATTAATAGAGGATTCAATAAGGCCATCAGTAGACTATAAAATTCAATACTATAAGGCCATCAGTAGACATGGTAACTAGCACATACATTAAAATTAAGAATTGTTAACTTATCAGAGTGCCTTAGATTTTTAGACTACTTACAAAAAACAAGTGTACACAGAAATGTTCTCTTTTTCGTCTTATCTTTTATAGGTAATCGATGATGTTAGAGAACAATCTTGATAAGCACAGACATTGAGCTACATAAAAAGCCTCTTTATCTGTAGTATATTGTTAAACATTAATGTGTGCATGCTAAAGGTCAGATGAATTGTCAGTGAAATATAAAATGTTTGTCTTCATACCTGTCTTGGAGTGCTTCCGAGACACTGCCTAGAGTAGCAGTATCTCCAATTTCACTCACTGATCGCTCTTTATCGCTCATTTTCTGAATTCGTTATTGCTGGGGTATTCCTTTTACTTTCGTTACAGGCTGACCGAATGGGGGTTGGGCTGGCTGAGGAACAGAACAGAAAAATATCAGTGTAAAAACTCCGTTTGTTTCAGTCTTATGTCACATGATAGCCACAATTTCTATTCTCCATCTTTGCATGAACAAATCCATTATCATTGTATGGTAACAAGTCTCAAATAACATCTCAAATGTTTTACCTGCCTCGACATGCTGTGTCCCATGTGGTTCCGAGGACAGAGTTCTTCTTGATCGGCAGGAGGAGCTGTAGGTGTGTCCAAAAACATGTTGTATTAAAGTTGAAGACATGAAACGCGGCCCATTGACGCAGTTGATTTTCTTGATCGACGTTGGACTAGCTGGAGTTCTACCACTGGAGTTCGATCAGAGTCAAAAGTGACTGTCCGTTTGTGGAAATGGATTATAAACCACAAAAGCGCAAGGTGGGCACAGAGAAGAAAGGCTCAAAACACTACAACTGGACGCAGCAAAATGTGCCAAAATCACAGATAAGCTATGTTTGCCACCACAAGTTCTGACTCCAGCAGCGCGCCCGCAGCGCCGTCGATATAACTGCAGAAGCAGTCCCATCGAGTGCAAGTGGAACAGTTTTAATGTGCAACAGAGTAGTCACAGAGGGAGGCGAATTAGCTGTTCCGGTTTATTCGAAGGCGGCGAGAGACGTGACCCAGCAGTGACAGTTTGAGGATGAGTCCAGAATAGCTACTTTCTACCCGTAGGAAGTAGACGAAATGTTAGCAGAATGAAGAGGGAATTAACGATGAAAATGTTTGGGAATGTGTGTACATCTTCACTAAATAGTATCTGGGG
Source organism: Tenualosa thibaudeaui (assembly GCA_027481765.1). Classification (NCBI taxonomy): domain Eukaryota; kingdom Metazoa; phylum Chordata; class Actinopteri; order Clupeiformes; family Clupeidae; genus Tenualosa; species Tenualosa thibaudeaui. The sequence goes on along the minus strand of JAIFZK010000130.1, from coordinate 959,809 downwards.
GAAAAAAAGTGTGCAAATGCTCAACAAAGAAAATTACTCATTATTCAGTCAGACATAAAACATTTAATAGTAGGCCTAGCCTGTAGGGTTTTGTGCACAACCTCGACCTTGCTGGTTTGCAGGTGGTCACCCAAATGTGTGTGTGTGTGTAGCCTGTAGGGTTTTGTGCACAACCTCGACCTTGCTGGTTTGCAGGTGGTCACCCAAATGTGTGTGTGTGTGTGAGAGAGAGAGAGAGAGAGAGAGTGAGAAAGAGAGAGAATTGCCTTTATAGCTTTTGTTTTCAAATTTTAAATAATGCTGTGAGTAGACTTGGTGTCCGACTTGGTGTAAAGTAAAGCACAGTAAGTAAGTAAGTGTTACCTTCCATATGTTACCTTCCATGTTGGCTAAAATTGCTAAGTGACTTTGTTAGCCTACTTTAGCCTATGCTCCGTGCGTAGGTCTGTCCATGGGATTGTAAAATACAGGCAGAGGCTACAAATGATGTGAACACAGACAAACCAAAGAAACTGGAAATGGTAGGGTATTATTGTAGCTTCTGTCCAGCTCCACTGTAGTAGCCCCTTTGACTGCCATGTTAAAGGCTAAAGTTAGGTTTGAATGGACTGTGGGCTCCAAGGGTGCTTCCAAGTTGCTGTTGACCTCCGCCCCAGTTTTGATGGCACCCCGTTTAAACCAGCCTTTCCAGATGCAGGTCGATGCTAGCCACATGGGCACTGGTGCGCTGCTTCTGCAGAGTGATGAGCAGGGGGTGGACAGTTCAATATGTTTCTTCTTCAGAAACTGTAATCGTCATCAGCTGAATTATTCAACTATTGAGAAGGAAACCTTGGCATTACTCTGCATCAGTTTGATGTGTGTGTAGCTTGGGGCGATTACTCGGATTATAATCCATTTCTACACTCCTTAAAGAGTCCTTGTCAGTGCCTTATGTGCTGGACTTTATTTTTACCGCCGTACAATTTACAGATATGGCACATTAGGGGTGTGGACAATGTCATGGCTGACGATTTGTCCAACGCCCCATGTTGGCCAAAGTGTGTTTGTCTTGTCCTGGCTTTCTTTCCTCCTGTTTCTCCTCTTTTAGATATCCAAAGGTATCCTTAGATATACAAAAGATACACGTAGATACACAAGCGTGTGTGTGTGTGTGTGTGTGTGTTGGGGGGTGGGGGTGGGATGTATCTGGTATATAGTCTTTATAGATGGATAATGTTCCTAGAGATGTTTGTATTTGTTTTTTTCTCCCAATCATCTCCTGTTGGTCTCTGCTGCCCTGTCTGGTGATTAGAGGCAAAAAGTTCCCAAAAACGTATTGGTTTAACATTTTTTATTTACTGTCTTAAAGCAACACATGGAGAACATTAGGACTCAGCATTTTGTTAGATGTATCCGTCAGGCAACACAAATTTTCTATGTCGTATAGCCTATGGGTTCATGGGTGTAGGCCTACATAAACAAAGAGCATAACTAACTTATAATACGGTTCAAATCAAGTGGACACTAATCATAACTAAGTCAGTTAGTGAAGTTGCAATGCTGATTTTCTGTAGAATTCTTGGCAACTGATATGAAGGCCACACAATTTTCCCAGGTTTACCTGTCTTGTCTTTACTGTAACTTTACATGTAACTGTCTTGTCTTTACTGTAACTTTATTTTCAGCTGGTAGCGTGGATTCTTCTTAAGTGCTTCCAGAAGCTTCTCTCCAGGATTCCTCACAGTGTTGCAGCTCAAGTGGAGCTCCCTCAGGCGGGTGGGGGTTAACCTCAGTGCTGAAACCAGGTGAGAGCAACTCTTGTCTGTGAGACCACAGTTATTGAGTCTGCAAATCAGATGGAGAAACAGAGATGTGTACGTCTTATTTTTCCATTTCAGAGTTTTCTCTCAGTGCATAGAGAATTTTAGCCAAGGCAACTACTGTAGTGATTTAGAGGGATTTGACATTGCCATATGAGCAAATGATGTTACTTGGCTGAAGACATGTTTTAAAATCTATTGTACCTTAACACCTCCAGCATGCAGTGTTTGCTCCTTAGACCATCAGAGAGGAGTTCTACCCCGGTGTCCTGAATCCTGTTTTCACTCAGGTCCAGTTCTCTGAGGGAGGAGCTGCAGGATAGCACTGAGGCCAGATATTCACAGCTCACCTCAGTGAGGGAACAGTTTTTTAACCTGGTAAAAAAAAAGTTATTTATCTATTTCTATTGTTTTTTTAAATAGTTTTTGTTATATTTTTGTTCCATAACCAGAACCAAAAACACAAAAGGATTTGGCTAAAATTGGAGCCCAGTTTGGACATAGTGAGGTTTGAAAATGGTAAGCCTATTGCCCTAAAACCCAAACATTCCAATTCTATTCTCCCTAATTAGCGAAGGCCTTGGCCAAGGCCATCGCTGGAAAAACAACTCCCCTGGAGAACAAGGCGGGGAGACGCTCTCGCTTCCCTACCCCCATCTTCAAGACACCGGCGGATTGTTGTCTCTGTCTGGGTTCTGATCAAGGTTGTCTCCATGGCTACTGGCTGTGATATCGCTGTGGCACCCTCCGGACTGAGACTCACAGATTGGAGGCCATAAGAAGCGACTCTCTGGCCATTACACACGCGAACTTATACACTTCTACTGACACGCAATGACCACCCCCAGCCACCATCCAACGCCTTCGCCGTTTTATACCCTCTTGTTGCAGGTCATGTATTCTATATGTGCTTATGTGTGCTGAGGTGTTTTTTTTTGCCCCCTTACATTGAGCTCCCCATTGGAGCATAGTCTAGTGATGCCTTTTTTTTCTCCTCCTCTCTCCTTATGCTGTATTGTGCCTTTCATCCCCCCTAATTTGGAACATGGGAAATCCACAGCGGCCCCTTGCTCTCCCCACCACAGGGGAGTGAGAAACGCATTTTCAATTCCTTTGTATGTCTTGTACATGTGAAGAAATAAAAGCTATACCATACCAATCATAATATTTTTACAGAAAATGCAAACTCTATGACTATGAAAAATAACAGGTAATAAGTATTCTACACTTATGTGCATCTGTGTGTGTGTCACTTATCAATTCTGTCACACATCACTTATGTTTATGGGTGTGTGTGTGTGTTTACCATAACAATTCCAGTTTGCACTTGGGGTTTTTCATTGCGTCTGAAAGTGTCCCCACTCCAGCGTCACGAAGTTCATTGCCACTGAGATCTAGCTTTCGGAGCAGACTGGAACGTTGGGTTAGAACAGGAACCAGCAGCTGACAGCTCGTAGCAGTGAGGTAACACTCACTAAGCCTAAATACAGTTAAGTTGGAGATAAAAATAAAGCTGTCATGTGACAAAATCTTGATATGCATTGCCTCCATACAACTTCTCAGCCAGTATTCATTCACCCCTATTCTACTCATTCCATGTACATAGCTTGTAACTAAGAATGTTTTTTTTTAATGACTTTAATGGATGTACAGTGTGTTGCAAGACATTGTATATCAGGATTAAGACAGTATTTCACTGACACACAAAGAAAAGAAATGGGTGATTGCTATTTTAATAGTTACATATTTATCATGATGGTCAAATATCAACACAACAGTATCAAGAATTGGGCTCACCAAGCTTCCCTGGATACTTTGATAAGTGGTAGCATCTTCATCAAGCAGGTGTCTGTTTTGATGATCCGGTTGGGATAAAAGTCATATTGGCCTTCAGCTGCAGTCATCAGCAAGTACAGGAGAGAAACACACTGGTGAGATGAAGGCCGTGTACCAGTAGGCCAGGGAAGTTTATCTGAGATTAAGCTCTTCTGAATGTCCTCAACCATAGAGGTATCCCCAAGTTCATTGAGACAGTGTAGGAGATTAATGTTTTTCTCCACTGGGTGCTTATCCAAAATGTTACTCTTTAAGTACTCAACAGTCTTCTCTGTTTCCATGGCAGCACCACTGTGCTTCAATAGCCTTTGGAGGAGGTTCTGATTGGACTCCCGTGAGAGGCCCAGAAGGAAGCGCAGGAAAAGATCCAGGTGTCCGTTCTTACTCTGTAAAGCCTGATCCACTGCAGTTCTGTGTAGTTCATTAAGAGTTGTTGCTCTAAACAGAGAAGAGGACTGAAAGAGTTGCATGTTGTTCTCAGTTCTGTCTTTGTTGCTGAAGCAGAGAAACACATACAAAGCTGCAAGAAACTCCTGAATGCTCAGATGCACAAAACTGAACACCTTCACTTGATATAACTCTGACTCTTCTCTGAAGATCTGAGTACATACTCCTGAGTACACTGATGCTTCTGTGACATCAATGCAACACTCTCTTAAGTCTTCTGCGTAGAATATCAGATTTCCTTTCTCCAGCTGTTGGAAAGCCAGCTTTCCCAGATTGAAAATCATCACATCATCGGCATCTTTTCCACTGTGTTTGTCTGAATACTTCAGTTTCTTGGTAATTAATTGATTTATCAGGTAGTGTATGTACACTTGAGTGAGAGTTTTGGGGATTTCAGCACTCCCTGTTTTACTTAACATGCTATCAAGAACAGTGGCTGAAATCCAACAGAAGACTGGAATGTGACACATGATATAGAGGCTCCTGGATGACCTTAGGTATTTGATTGCTCTGATACCACGATCTTCATCACTGAATCTTTTCCTGAGATACTCTTCCTTTTGGAGGTCACTGAATCCCCGAATTTCTGTCACTAGGTTAGTGAACTCCGAAGGGATCTGTTTGGCTGCTGCCGGTCGGGAAGTGATCCAGAGGAGAGCATAGGGAAGCAGATTTCCTTTGATGAGGTTTGTCAGAAGCACATCCATCGGGGCTGGCTCTGTCACATCACAGCACATCAGGTTGGATTGGAAATCGAGATGAACTCGGAACTCATCAAGGCCATCCAAGATAAACATTACTCTTTGCTTTGAACTGTTGAAGACTGATGAGAGGTTTTTCAATTCTGAGAAGAAATGCTGAATAAGATCCACCAGACTGAGTGTCTTCTCTTTCAAAAGGTTTAACTCTCGGAAAGGAAGAGGAAATACAATGTTGACATCCTGATTGGCTTTTCCTTCGGCCCAGTCTAAAATGAACTTCTGCACAGAGACTGTTTTTCCCACCCCAGCCACTCCCAGTGTCAGCACGGTTCTAACAGTTTTGTCTTGGTCAGACATGGGTCTAAAAATGTCACTGCAGCTGATTGGTGTGTTCTGTATTTCTGCTGTCCGTGATGCTGTCTCTATCTGTCTAACTTCATGTTCATCATTGACTTCTGCACTTTCCACCTCTGTCATGTAAAGCTCTGTGTAGATCTCACTGAGGAAAACTGGGGTTGTATTTGTTGATGGTCCTTCATATAAAGTTTTAAACTTCTTCATCATATAGTCTTTGTGATATTTCATTTCATCTGTGAATTCCCTTGGGAAAAAAAGAAATGTTTTGAAATATGGAAATATGAAATATGTCTGATATGGAAAGATTAACATGAAATTTTATTAGTGAATGTTTGCACAGTTTGAATTTGAATTTAAAGAAATTAAAAAAAACATTAGCCATATCATCATCTTTGAAAATGTTCACCAGTTAAGTTTTGCCAAAATGAATTGGAATGTACCATATGCAACAAATAAATCTTACTCGTAATGAATGAAAGGGGCATCTTTGCTCAAATGTCGTATTGCCTCATTTTCCTCCTGTGAACTAAGTTATTGTCCAAGATGTAATAAAAAGTAGGCTATTTGTTGTCATTAAATTTTGAAATATCTAAGAAAAAGAAAATCTGTCTCAAGGAATATCTTACCTCTGCTGAGATGAACCAACTTCTTCCAAGTTTACTGGATGACCCATGGACTTGTCACTTGTCATGGATATGCTACAAGAGCAACACAAAACACATACTGTGCTCTCTGACACAAAACCTAAAGGTAACAGGGAACAGCAACATCTACAGAACAGGGGCATTTGTATGTAGATGCAGATTTGTATGTAGGATATAGAAAAAGTAATATAAACATTAATCAGCTTATCCAAACCTAGGCTCCAAACACAAGGATGCCATGAAAGCATCTACCTCATATCTTAGAAATTGTCAGAGGAAATTGTTACCTTTGTTGCAAACCAGTTTCTTTGCTTAAATTTACTAGATGACCCATTGAGTTGTCACTTTTCATGGATATGCTACGAGAGTGAAATAAATTTGTTCTTGGAGGGTTTCTACAGCTTTCGTGATTTCTAGCAGAATAAAAATGAACATTGCCTTAAAGATGTCTTGTGGCATTATGAAATACCAGTTAATACAAGTTAAGGAAGCTATAAAACTTTATACTAGCCATCAAACCAAAACTGAAGCCTTTACACAGAGACAGAAGTGGCGCATACAGGTGAGACATATGCAAGAATGCAGAATGTCATCTCATATAAGCTTTTAGTGTGCTTAAAGTGGTTAGATTATGTACAGCATACATTACAGGTCGGTCTCAAAAAAAATTAATATTGTGGAAAAGTTTGTTAATTTCAGTAATTCAATGTAAAACAAGGAACTCCTACATTACATAGATTCATTAGACAGTAAAGTGAAATATTTCTAGGCATTATGTGTTTATTCTGATGATAATGTTTTACAGCTGAAGAGAACCTGAAATTCCGCCCAACGACTCTCCACAAAGATGGAGCATTGTGATTGGTTTTACCAAGGCTTGGTAAGACTTTATGGTGCGTGGCTAGACGTACCCATTGAGCAAACATATCTTTTTCTGCTCAACTTTCAAAGAAAAGCCCAAGTCTAACTCCTCCAAATTCAATGCCAAAGCGACCGCTATTCCTTGGCCACTTTTGACAGCCTTGCCATTATCTTGCTAAACCCACCTAACGACTCTCCACAAAGGCTTTTTTGTATATAGATTGTATGATAGATGTATGAGTGTATATAATTTACTTGTCATCAGTGGCAAAGTTGACTGGGTAACCCTTTGACATGTCACTTTTAAATGACTCCAAAGTGAATGATGGTGACTGTGACCTATTTTGTAGGTGCCTGTATAAAAGAACATAAAAATATTAATTAAGTATGAAATTTCAGCAATTGCTATTTTTCTCCGTAAAACTTACATGGAAAAAAAGGACAAAACATAAGTATGTAAAATATATGAAAAAGTAATATAAAATTAATATAGATCTATAAAAAAGACAATTGGATGCCTTCTCTGCTGCTTTTCAGATAAGGTACACAATACAGTAGCTTGCATAGGCTACTATTAGGGATGCACAGATCCGACATTTGGATCAGTGGATTTACATATTGGGACCGATTGGATTTCCATATTGGACATTGGTAATGTAAGGTAGGACTATGAAAACACATATTTTCTATAGCTATTTCAATAGCTATTTATTGAAGTTTTTATGAACAACCTGCAAAATTGTAACCTGGATGGCTCCTGTTAGTAACTTAGCTCATGTTGAGTCTGTAATGTCAGTAATGTAGCAGCCTAACATTATTCAACTCAAAGGCTAAAAAATTTGCAACACACATCTCTCCTATGATCAAGTCAGCTTTATTGCCAGTTTCTCCACATATTCTAGTCATAAAGGAATTGAAAGAAATCCAATGAAGGTTCTGCTCAAGTTGTTTATGAATATTTATTTAAACTGATGCAGTAGAAACATCTACATCTGCAGCAGCCTACTGACTTCCACTAGCACCTTGTACAGAAACAAGGTTTATTTCACCCAAGTCCTGCGTTGTTCTTATGAGAAAGTTAAAGTGACCTACAAACATCAAATACAATGTAATAAAACTTGTTTATATTTTAACTATGTTCTACATAGCAATTTCTTATTTTCATGTGCATGTTATTTTGTTCTGTTTTGTCTTGTCTAAAATAATGCCCAGTTAGGAGAATAGGCCAATAAAGGCGGAGGATGATACCTTATAATCCTTATAATTCAATGGCGATATCAGATCAGTATTGGGTATCGACTGATATTGAAAACCCATTTATCGGAATCAATATCGTAAGTAAAAAAGTTGGATCAGTGCAACTTTTTGTTACACCCATAATGCTAATATAATGCAGTGATACTATATGATGTGAATGATTGCATAAAAATTGAGCATTTGCTATTTTTGGCTGTAGAACTTACATACAGAACATTTCAAATAATCATTCACATCATACAAATACCAAGGCATTTAATTGGCATTATGGACATGCCCTGGTTCTGCAAACTTGTCAGATGCCAATCAGAAATGGGTGGCATTAATTTGCCGTCAGAAAGTAATCTAATGAAGCTCCAAGAGGTCTTTGTTTGAATGTTGTCCAAATATTCATCTTTCTCCAATATTGCTAGCACTTTTGCAACAGTCACTGAGAGTTTTCCAAACAGAACAAAACAAGTGTAGCCTAAAAAGTAGATATAATAGCTATTCGTACTCTAGAATTAGATGAGTTTTTCATCATTTTGCAAGGGTATCTTACTTCTGATCTCTAGTCTGAAAGTTGACTGGGTATCCCATTGAGTGCTCACTGTCAAGTGAAAGACTGCTTGATGTTGGAGAATAGTTATCCCCTGTCCCACCAGGTGGTCTGGTAATAGAATAAAAACACAGAATATTTATTGGAATAGAACATGAATAGACAATATTTTTTGTAGACTCAGCAGGATATTGAAGAATTTGTTATGGATTATAGATACAGGTTATGACTGCTATACCTTTTCTTTCTTCTCTGACCATAGTTGTCCTCCAGGATGTGGCTTCCTTTATCACACATCTTTGAATCTACATCTTCTGACAGATAATGAATAGAAAAACAAAGAATTAATATAATTTTTGAAAGAAAAGTTTTATATTGATCTGGTTACCTATAGTATATGGTATCTTTTCTTGAAGATTCTGTATTCTCCTTTTGCATTTGACAAATTGGTAAATATTACACATTTCCTCTGGGGTTGTTAGTTAAACCTCTTTGCCATCATTCTACATGTTCTACGTGTTCTACATGTTAAGGATTTTTTTTATTGCTAACATTCTTCATGCACGCACACACACACATATATATAGTTACCCAGTCAGCAATGCTGGATGACATTATGTCAGTTAATGATGACCATACTTATTAGTGCAGCCAGACAATTGCGAATTAGTGGCTGTTTGTAGCTGCTTGCATTAGATAGCAAATAAAGCCACATAACAATATCCCAAAGGCCACTATTCCTCCATCTAGTTGTTTTATGTATCTATTTTTTATTTTTAACTTTACTGTAATCTCATTTTGCATGCAATAATCCTACTTTATACAGCAATCTCATTGGAGTAGGTGACTGGATTACAAATTAGATTAGATTAGATTCAACTTTACTGTCATTACACATGTATAAATACAGGTAACGAAATGCAGTTTGGCATCTAATCAGAAGTGCAAAGAGCAGCAAGTGCAGTATATACAGTACAGTATTTTGTATTAAAGGACCAATGAACATCCTTGATCCTCCTCTACCTCTAATCGAACCCGGGTTCCCAGGTCTGGAGACAATCCACTAGACCACGGAGCCGACAGGAAAGGACTAAGTTGAGGCGTTTTATTCCAAAAGTTCAAAAACACAGAGGATCCAGAAGGTGAAACAAATTAAGTCAGTTTTAGAGGAAATCCAAAAGTTCAGTGTCTTAATGAGACATGGGTCAAAACTAAGGTAGTCCAAAACAGGCAACAAAATCCATACAGTCCACAAGGTATTCCACAACAGAGAGGAAACCAGAGACCAAGTATTCAGAGAGCAGTAACATGCAAACAGAGCATTCAGCGTACCACAAAGACTTACAGGGATGATGCTGCAAAGACTCAATGAAGAACGACACAAAACACAGGGTTTAAATGCTCTGAGACAACTGGCAAACACGGAGCACACATGACCCAATTAACAAGGTACAGGTGATAATGATCAAGACAGCAACTAACACAAAATAACATTGCAGGACAAAAACTAGATTTGGCAACATCTAGTGGTAGGCTCATGAAAAAAGGTCCAGAGTGTGAAGGCTGTTGGAAAGTCCCTGTTTGTATCATGTGATATTGTTTGTTTGGTGCATGTGAGCACACCAAGACAAATCCCTATCACCTGTGTTGCGGAAATGATTACTAAAACTCTAAAAATGTCTTGATCGTCCTTAAACTACATTTAGCACATACCTGAGACAGGCCTAAATAGTAACATGCCCAACAGGAAAAAAAGCTTACATAGAAAGTGGTTTATTTCAAAGTAAATTTCTTTCCTTCACACATACACAACACACACAAAGGCCTGGCAAGCACACATTTATTGAGCTATTAATCTTTAACAACATCCATTTATACAGTGGTTCTGCATCATTATGATCACTCTCTCCTGGTACAAACACACATTTCTTAAACTGACAGAAATGTCAGTTTCGTCATTATCATATTGCTGAAATAATTTGACTTAGGGAAACTATGGAAACAGGTGCTGACTCATACACCAATTCACTCTCAAAAGCTTTAGCAGAAAAACAAGCTTTTTGCCTTTTTATGTTTGTGCATTTCCAAGCCTTTTCTGAGATATAATATTTTTATATATTTACACCCAAAAACAAACAAAAAAGCCCTCAACAGTCAGATACTTACAATACAGCCGTGCTCTTGTGTCCATTCAGTTCTTGCTGAATCACTGAGGTGTTCCGTTTTGTTTATTCAGAACATTTCCTTACCTTAGCTCCACCCAAGAGGTGGAGTCAGGCCCTTGAGTACACACCTGTCTGATAAGTGCACATAAGGTGAAGCACAAACAGTTTAATCTCTTTTCTGTTCAAACACTTAGCGATTTGTTACATGAAGGCTTTTTTTGTCTATCTGGCTCAACACTTGAGGTGTTTTCTTATTTCTGCATATTTCAGTTCCCTCCAGAGACATATGATGTCCACTCCAGAGACATATGATGTGAAAGCGTACGCATAAGAGATATGAGAATGACTATCCAAGGTGCCATCAGGAATAGTTGATGGCGCATGCACAAAACTGGACCAATTAGACCAGTTTTATTTGGAGGGGAAAATGTTTTTTTTTCTCAATCTATAAATGAGATGTTTCCTGGAGTATGCATTGTTTTCGCTGCGTATGAAAGAGTGAAAAGTGAAAAAGGGTCAGATAATACAAAATTCTTGTATGGCAGAAATCTTTGTGTATGCTCATTCCTACATGAAATTTGATATTTATCAATCTGAATGTGAGACAAAAAGAAGCAGTATCCACGTTTAAACCCACAAAAAATCCAGACATGGTGTACAGCCGCCACCATGTTTAGGTCAGTTTATATGAAGGGTTAACGAGTGTTTTGAAAGCAGTTCTTACCTCAAGTTGCTCACTTCCTTATCTCTCTCCCTCTCCATCCTGTTCTCTGTGTGCACACCAAAGCCGGCACCACCATCACTATAGTTGATTCAGGTGCTGCTGTAGCAAACACGCAGGGTTGGACAAACCAATGGGTGTTATGGACGTGGGACCAGGGTCTGTCCATCCCCGAGGTCTCTTTCACCAGGATTACTCTAAACAAAATGATACAGGTTTAAAAAACAACTATTATTTATCATTACTACTAATATTACTAATAGTAATTTATTATTACTATTACTAGTAGTAATTTATTATTACTATTAGTACTAATAGCACATCGTTGTGCCTCTATCTCTGCTGCTGCCGGCCTATGGGTGGCAGCTTTAGGTAGGCTATCCCAAAGATAGCGCGGGTAATCTGGAGATTCAGGAGGATCCCCAATGGGCTGGTTCATTTCCACCTCTATTTTTGGCTGCAACTCATGCGTGTAAGGAATAGATATCAATTTAAAAGAAAGAAAAGCTTTACCACAGTACAGTTGCTGTACTACTTTCTTTTTAACAGGAGTTACAGCTAAGAACAGCTGACTCCATTGTTGACAAGTTCAACTGTTGTTTACTATGGTTGGTATAGTTTGGATTAGAGCATAGAACGGTGATTTGACTTTTTCACCAGACCAACTTCATAAGTGTGCGTTATACAGAATTAACACACACCCTACCAGCCAATCAGAAATCAGCATTCAATTTCAGATGGTTATCCCTTACTTAACTGTACATTATCAGGATGTACTTAGTACAAGCTATTTTCATTGAATCTAAGTATACTCAAGTGCACTCTGAGAGTTCCGAAGCACCACTAAAGCATTATTTGAGTATACTTGCATCATAATGAGTAAAATGGCACCATAATGAGTAAAATGGCACCCCTATTTTCAAACTTTATTCAAAAGTACACTACTATGCAGAACAGACAGTTATGATCCACACACACTTCCAACTCACTGTATGATCAGTATACTGTAAACACACTTAAAGTCAACTGGTTGTTTGTGATTTTTGTCATCTTAATAACTGTTATTACAGCAAGTGTGTTTTATCTTTAGAGTGCATTTAGAGCACAAAATAATACTTTTAAAGAAGAAAGTTTTTGAATTTTGTAAGTGTCCAAACCAAATGTCAAAATAAATATATTTTTTTTATTTTTAAAGTGCACTATCTGTCAATCTGTCATATGTTTCTATTACACTGCTGCTTTGTGGACTTTGAGTACACTCAAAGTATGTGTCATGCCTCTCTGTCAGTGTCACCCGTTCTCTCCCTGATCACTTGCCCCTCCCACTCATTCACGCCAATCTGTTACAATCATTACTTCCACCTGTTGCTCGTTGTTTGTTGTCCTGCTGTGTGTTTATTCCCTTGTCTCCCAGTCTTCCCTGTCAGACCGTCTGCGAACCTACTGCTACTCACGCAAGGCAAGCATTTAAAGACCCTGACTCCTGAACCTGTTCCCGTAGTTCCTGTGTTTCTGTCATCTGCCTGCTCCCGTGTCTCCGTCCTGTTTCCCTGCCTGTCTTTGTTCTCTGTCTTCCGTATCCTGTTTGATTGCCTACCCGCTGACGACCCCGGACCGACTCGACCTCCGCTCTGCTCTCCTGCCCCTGGTTTCGACCTCTGCCTGTCCACGACCTCTGCTCTGCTCTCCAACCCTGGTATTGACCCCAGCCTGTCTACGACCTCCGCTCTGCTCTCCAGCCCTTGGGTTCGACCTCCGCCTGTCCTCGACCTACGCTCAGCTCTTCCGCTCCTGACCTGCTGCCTGCCTATGACCTACGCTCTGCTCCCCATCCCCGGTTACCCGACTCTGCATCTGAAGAGCATCCATACACTCCCTTTCCATTATCCCAAATAAACTGTTCTTACGTGACGCTTTTGGGTCCGACTCACTCTGTTCTGTGACAGTAAGTCGGTAAGAGTGCTACCTCCTCCACTACCTACTCAAAGGAGCAAACCACACCCACTAATAAGACTCATAGTTCAAAACAGTACATATAAAGGTCTCTGTCTAAATGATTATCTAGGTCATTAATGTTTATTAGGGCCAACCACATTTTAGGTCTGGGTACTCCTGACTGTACCGATAGCTCTGATGTGGCTATATGTCCCTGCACTCTGAGGATGGTGCATCTTGGTCATAGTACAACAGCATAAACATTAAACATTGCTACAACGGGGTCTGGCATAGATGGTCTTAAAACTAGTCTGCTGGAGTCTTTCTCTCTCCGTTCACCCGCCTGTGAGAGCTGTCTGGGTGGTTTGTGCTGCAGCAGGTCAAATGATAGCTGAGACGTTTTTGCTTTTGTTTATTGGTCCTTCATTTCTGTTGATTTACTATTTTTTAGATGCTAACGTGGTGGCTGTTGATCATTTCCAACTACTGTAGCAACCCTGAGTTGTGCCACTTCTTGGGGATGGTAGAGTATTATCGTAGCTTTTGTTGAACTTCTCCACTGTATTAGGCCATTTGACTGACCTGTTAGAGGCTAAAGTTAAGTGTGAAAGGACTGTGGGCACCAAGATTGCTTTGATAATGTTAAGTTGATGTCCGACCCGGTTTTGATTTAAATCAGCCTTTCCAGATGCAGGTCGATTCTCTGCCACCTTCTGAGAGGAAAACATTGGCATTAGTATGGGGTCTGCAACAGTTTGATGTGTATCTAGCTTGGGGCAATTTTCTTATTACTGTTTACTCAGATTATAATCCGTTTGTGTTTCTACACTCCTTAAAGAGTCAGCGCCTTGTGTGCTGGACCGTCGTACAATTTACAGATACAGCACATTCAGGGTGTGGACAATGTCATGGCTGATGCTTTGTCCCACGCCCCATATTGGCCAAAGTGAGTGTGTTTGTCTTGGCCTGGCTTTCTTTTCTCCTGTTTCTCCACTCTCTTAGACATTATCAATACATAACTGAGACAAAAGATCAAATCTTGTCTGCTAATTTGCCAGATCACAGCCATCAAAAATGTGTGTGTGTGTGTGTGTTGAGGACATAAGTTATGGTATATTTTGAACTCATTAATCCTATTTCAGTCATTCTTTGTAGAATTCTCTTTGTACATTATGTGCAATAACAATTCAAGCAGTCACTTCTAATTACAAAGTTTGAACAGGAAATGTTAGCAAAAATGATATCACATTGGTTTACCACAGCTAGTGTGAACTTAAGAGTGAATGACAAAATCTGTAAATACACAGCATATAGAGTATAGAGCATAAGTGTACAAAGCCAAAAATCTGACTAAATAATTTCTATTTATTCAAACCAAACAAATATTCAAATAATCACAGTATATTATGGCAAAATTACTTGTATGTAATTTATATCTGGTATGTAGTCTTTATGGATGGATAGTGTTCCTAGAGATGTTTGTATTTTTTTTTTCTCCCAATCATCTCCTGTTGGTCTCTGCTGCCCTGTCTGGTGATTAGAGGCAAAAACGTGAATTTTTTAATATTATTATTGTTATCATTATTTAGTCTTCTTACACTCATGGAGAACATTAGCACTCAGTATTTTCACAGCATTTTATTAAATGCAGCTGTAGGGGACACAAATTTTCTGTCATATAGCCTATGGGTTCATGGGTGTAGGCCTACATAAACAAAGAGCATAACTAACTTAATTACGGTACTTAAAATACGGTTCAAATCAAGTGGACACTAATCATAACTAAGTCAGTTAGTGAAGTTGCAAGGCTGATTTTCTGTAGAATTCTTGGCAACTGATATGAAGGCCACACAATTTTCCCAGGTTTACCTGTCTTGTCTTTACTGTAACTTTACATGTAACTGTCTTGTTTTTACTGTAACTTTATTTTCAGCTGGTAGCATGGATTCTTTTTAAGTGCTTCCAGAAGCTTCTCTCCAGGATTCCTCACAGTGTTGCAGCTCATGTGGAGCTCCCTCAGGTGGGTGGGGTGTAATCTCAGTGCTGAAACCAGGTGAGAGCAACTCTTGTCTGTGAGACCACAGTTATTGAGTCTGCAAATCAGATGGAGAAACAGAGATGTGTACGTCTTTTTTTTAAATTTCAGTTTTCAGGAGTTTTCTCTCAGTGTATAGAGAATTTTAGCCAAGGCAACTACTGTAGTGATTTAGAGGGATTTGACATTGCCATATGAGCAAATGATGTTACTTGGCTGAAGACATGTTTTAAAATCTATTGTACCTTAACACCTCCAGCATGCAGTGTTTGCTCCTTAGACCATCAGAGAGGAGTTCTACCCCGGTGTCCTGAATCCTGTTTTCACTCAGGTCCAGTTGTCTGAGGGAGGAGCTGCAGGATAGCACTGAGGCCAGATAGTCACAGCTCACCTCAGTGAGGGAACAGTTTTTTAACCTGGTAAAAAAAAAGTTATTTATCTATTTCTATTGTTTTTTTTAATAGTTTTTGTTATATTTTTGTTCCATAACCAGAACCAAAAACACAAAAGGATTTGGCTAAAATTGGAGCCCAGTTTGGACATAGTGAGGTTTGAAAATGGTAAGCCTATTGCCCTAAAACCCAAACATTCCAATTCTATTCTCCCTAATTAGCGAAGGCCTTGGCCAAGGCCATTGCTGGAAAAACAACTCCCCTGGAGAACAAGGCGGGGAGACGCTCTCGCTTCCCTACCCCCATCTTCAAGACACCGGCGGATTGTTGTCTCTGTCTGGGTTCTGATCAAGGTTGTCTCCATGGCTACTGGCTGTGATATCGCTGTGGCACCCTCCGGACTGTGACTGACAGATTGGAGGCCATAAGAAGCGACTCTCTGGCCATTACACACGCAAACTTATACACTTCTACTGACACGCAATGACCACCCCCAGCCACCATCCAACGCCTTCGCCGTTTTATACCCTCTTGTTGCAGGTCATGTATTCTATATGTGCTTATGTGTGCTGAGGTGTTTTTTTTTGCCCCCTTACATTGAGCTCCCCATTGGAGCATAGTCTAGTGATGCCTTTTTTTTCTCCTCCTCTCTCCTTATGCTGTATTGTGCCTTTCATCCCCCCTAATTTGGAACATGGGAAATCCACAGCGGCCCCTTGCTCTCCCCACCACAGGGGAGTGAGAAACGCATTTTCGATTCCTTTGTATGTCTTGTACATGTGAAGAAATAAAAGCTATACCATACCAATCATAATATTTTTACAGAAAATGCAAACTCTATGACTATGAAAAATAACAGGTAATAAGTATTCTACACTTATGTGCATCTGTGTGTGTGTCACTTATCAATTCTGTCACACATCAATTATGTTTATAGGTGTGTGTGTGTGTTTACCATAACAATTCCAGTTTGCACTTGGGGTTTTTCATTGCGTCTGAAAGTGTCCCCACTCCAGTGTCACCAAGTTCATTGCCACTGAGATCTAGCTTTCGGAGCAGACTGGAACGTTGGGTTAGAACAGGAACCAGCAGCTGACAGCTCGTAGCAGTGAGGTAACACTCACTAAGCCTAAATACAGTTAAGTTGGAGATAAAAATAAAGCTGTCATGTGACAAAATCTTGATATGCATTGCCTCCATACAACTTCTCAGCCAGTATTCATTCACCCCTATTCTACTCATTCCATGTACATAGCTTGTAACTAAGAATGTTTTTTTTTTTTATGACTTTAATGGATGTACAGTGTGTTGCAAGACATTGTATATCATGATTAAGACAGTATTTCACTGACACACAAAGAAAAGAAATGGGTGATTGTTATTTTAATAGTTACATATTTATCATGATGGTCAAATATCAACACAACAGTATCAAGAATTGGGCTCACCAAGCTTCCCTGGATATTTTGATAAGTGGTAGCATTTTCATCAAGCAGTTGTCTGTTTTGATGATCCGGTTGGGATAAAAGTCATATTGGCCTTCAGCTGCAGTCATCAGCAAGTACAGGAGAGAAGCACACTGGTGAGATGAAGGCCGTGTACCAGTAGGCCAGGGAAGTTTATCTGAGATTAAGCTCTTCTGAATGTCCTCAACCATAGAGGTATCCCCAAGTTCATTGAGACAGTGTAGGAGATTAATGTTTTTCTCCACTGGGTGCTTATCCAAAATGTTACTCTTTAAGTACTCAACAGTCTTCTCTGTTTCCATGGCAGCACCACTGTGCTTCAATAGCCTTTGGAGGAGGTTCTGATTGGACTCCCGTGAGAGGCCCAGAAGGAAGCGCAGGAAAAGATCCAGGTGTCCGTTCTTACTCTGTAAAGCCTGATCCACTGCAGTTCTGTGTAGTTCATTAAGAGTTGTTGCTCTAAACAGAGAAGAGGACTGAAAGAGTTGCATGTTGTTCTCAGTTCTGTCTTTGTTGCTGAAGCAGAGAAACACATACAAAGCTGCAAGAAACTCCTGAATGCTCAGATGCACAAAACTGAACACCTTCACTTGATATAACTCTGACTCTTCTCTGAAGATCTGAGTACATACTCCTGAGTACACTGATGCTTCTGTGACATCAATGCAACACTCTCTTAAGTCTTCTGCGTAGAATATCAGATTTCCTTTCTCCAGCTGTTGGAAAGCCAGCTTTCCCAGATTGAAAATCATCACATCATCGGCATCTTTTCCACTGTGTTTGTCTGAATACTTCAGTTTCTTGGTAATTAATTGATTTATCAGGTAGTGTATGTACACTTGAGTGAGAGTTTTGGGGATTTCAGCACTCCCTGTTTTACTTAACATGCTATCAAGAACAGTGGCTGAAATCCAACAGAAGACTGGAATGTGACACATGATATAGAGGCTCCTGGATGACCTTAGGTATTTGATTGCTCTGATACCACGATCTTCATCACTGAATCTTTTCCTGAGATACTCTTCCTTTTGGAGGTCACTGAATCCCCGAATTTCTGTCACTAGGTTAGTGAACTCCGAAGGGATCTGTTTGGCTGCTGCCGGTCGGGAAGTGATCCAGAGGAGAGCATAGGGAAGCAGATTTCCTTTGATGAGGTTTGTCAGAAGCACATCCATTGGGGCTGGCTCTGTCACATCACAGCACATCAGGTTGGATTGGAAATCGAGATGAACTCGGAACTCATCAAGGCCATCCAAGATAAACATTACTCTTTGCTTTGAACTGTTGAAGACTGATGAGAGGTTTTTCAATTCTGAGAAGAAATGCTGAATAAGATCCACCAGACTGAGTGTCTTCTCTTTCAAAACGTTTAACTCTCGGAAAGGAAGAGGAAATACAATGTTGACATCCTGATTGGCTTTTCCTTCGGCCCAGTCTAAAATGAACTTCTGCACAGAGACTGTTTTTCCCACCCCAGCCACTCCCAGTGTCAGCACGGTTCTAACAGTTTTGTCTTGGTCAGACATGGGTCTAAAAATGTCACTGCAGCTGATTGGTGTGTTCTGTATTTCTGCTGTCCGTGATGCTGTCTCTATCTGTCTAACTTCATGTTCATCATTGACTTCTGCACTTTCCACCTCTGTCATGTGAAGCTCTGTGTAGATCTCACTGAGGAAAACTGGGGTTGTATTTGTTGATGGTCCTTCAGATAAAGTTTTAAACTTCTTCGTCATATAGTCTTTGTGAAATTTCATTTCATCTGTGAATTCACTTGGGAAAAAAAGAAATGTTTTGAAATATGGAAATATGAAATATGTCTGATATGGAAAGATTAACATGAAATTTTATTAGTGAATGTTTGCACAGTTTGAATTTGAATTTAAAGAAATTAAAAAAAACATTAGCCATATCATCATCTTTGAAAATGTTCACCAGTTAAGTTTTGCCAAAATGAATTGGAATGTACCATATGCAACAAATAAATCTTACTCGTAATGAATGAAAGGGACATCTTTGCTCAAATGTTGTATTGCCTCATTTTCCTCCCGTGAACTAAGTTATTGTCCAAGATGTAATAAAAAGTAGGCTATTTGTTGTCATTAAATTTTGAAATATCTAAGAAAAAAAAATCTGTCTCAAGGAATATCTTACCTCTGCTGAGATGAACCAACTTCTTCCAAGTTTACTGGATGACCCATGGACCTGTCACTTGTCAGGGATATGCTACAAGAGCAACACAAAACACATACTGTGCTCTCTGACACAAAACCTAAAGGTAACAGGGAACAGCAACATCTACAGAACAGGGGCATTTGTATATAGATGCAGAGTTGTATGTAGGATATAGAAAAAGTAATATAAACATTAATCAGCTTATCCAAACCTAGGCTCCAAACACAAGGATGCCATGAAAGCATCTACCTCATATCTTAGAAATTGTCAGAGGAAATTGTTACCTTTGTTGCAAACCAGTTTCTTTGCTTAAATTTACTAGATGACCCATTGAGTTGTCACTTTTCATGGATATGCTACGAGAGTGAAATAAATTTGTTCTTGGAGGGTTTCTACAGCTTTCGTGATTTCTAGCAGAATAAAAATGAACATTGCCTTAAAGATGTCTTGTGGCATTATGAAATACCAGTTAATACAAGTTAAGGAAGCTATAAAACTTTATACTAGCCATCAAACCAAAACTGAAGCCTTTACACAGAGACAGAAGTGGCGCATACAGGTGAGACATATGCAAGAATGCAGAATGTCATCTCATATAAGCTTTTAGTGTGCTTAAAGTGGTTAGATTATGTACAGCATACATTACAGGTCGGTCTCAAAAAAAATTAATATTGTGGAAAAGTTTGTTAATTTCAGTAATTCAATGTAAAACAAGGAACTCCTACATTACATAGATTCATTAGACAGTAAAGTGAAATATTTCTAGGCATTATGTGTTTATTCTGATGATAATGTTTTACAGCTGAAGAGAACCTGAAATTCCAACGACTCTCCACAAAGATGGGAGCATTGTGATTGGTTTTACCAAGGCTTGGTAAGACTTTATGGTGCGTGGCTAGACGGACCCATTGAGCAAACATATCTTTTTCTGCTCAACTTTCAAAGAAAAGCCCAAGTCTAACTCCTCCAAATTCAATGCCAAAGCGACCGCTATTCCTTGGCCACTTTTGCCGTTATCTTGCTAAACCCACCTAACGACTCTCCACAAAGGCTTTTTTGTATATAGATTGTATGATAGATGTATGAGTGTATATAATTTACTTGTCATCAGTGGCAAAGTTGACTGGGTAATCCTTTGACATGTCACTTTTAAATGACTCCAAAGTGAATGATGGTGACTGTGACCTATTTTGTAGGTGCCTGTATAAAAGAACATAAAAATATTAATTAAGTATGAAATTTCAGCAATTGCTATTTTTCTCCGTAAAACTTACATGGAAAAAAAGGACAAAACATAAGTATGTAAAATATATGAAAAAGTAATATAAAATTAATATAGATCTATAAAAAAGACAATTGGATGCCTTCTCTGCTGCTTTTCAGATAAGGTACACAATACAGTAGCTTGCATAGGCTACTATTAGGGATGCACAGATCCGACATTTGGATCAGTGGATTTACATATTGGGACCGATTGGATTTCCATATTGGACATTGGTAATGTAAGGTAGAACTAAGAAAACACATATTTTCTATAGCTATTTCAATAGCTATTTATTGAAGTTTTAATGAACAACCTGCAAAAATGTAACCTGGATGGCTCCTGTTAGTAACTTAGCTCATGTTGACTCTGTAATGTCAGTAATGTAGCAGCCTAACATTACTCAACTCAAAGGCTAATAAATTTGCAAAACACATCTCTCCTATGATCAAGTCAGCTTTATTGCCAGTTTCTCCACATATTCTAGACACACAGAGGAATTGAAAGACATCCAAGTTGTTTATGAATATTTATTTAAGACTTATGATGCAGTAGAAACCATAATCTACATCTGCAGCAGCTTACTGACTTCCTCTAGCACCTTGTACAGAAACAAGGTTTATTTCACCCAAGCCCTGAGTTAGGTTCATATGAGAAAGTTAAAGTGACAGGCACCTAATTAGACCTACAAACATCAAATACAATGTAATAAAACTTGTTTATATTTTAACTATGTTCTATAGCAATTTATTATTTTCATGTGTATGTTATTTTTGCCCAGTTAGGAGAATAGGCCAATAAAGGCTGAGGATGATACCTTATAATTCTATGGCGATATCAGATCAGTATTGGGTATCGACTGATATTGAAAACCCATGTATCGGAATCGATATCAGAAGTGAAAAAGTTGGATCAGTGCATCCCTACCTACTATAGTTATGAGCAATTGCACAAAAAACTAACTTTTTTCACACCCATAATGGTAATAAAATGCAGTGATACTATATGATGTGAATGATTGCATAAAAATTGAGCATTTGCTATTTTTGGCTGTAGAACTTATGAACTTTGGTTGTAGAAAATATGTACAGAACATTTCACATAATCATTAACATCATACAAATTAGCATTGTGGACATGCCCTGGTTCTGCAAACTGATTTGTTAGAACTCCGTAGCCAATCAGAAATGGGTGGCATTAATTTGTTGTCAAAAGTAATCTAATGAAGCTCCAAGAGGTCTTTGTTTGAATGTTGTCCAAATATTCATCTTTCTCCAATATTGCTAGCACTTTTGCAACAGTCACTGAGAGTTTTCCAAACAGAACAAAACAAGTGTAGCCTAAGAAGTAGATATAATAGCTATATAGTTTTTCATCATTTTGCATCATTTTGCTTACTTCTGATCTCCAGTCTGAAAGTTGACTGGGAATCCCACTGACTGCTCACTGTCAAGTGAAAGACTGCTTGATGTTGGAGAATAGTTATCCCCTGTCCCACCAGGTGGTCTGGTAATAGAATAAAAACACAGAATATTTATTGGAATAGAACATGAAAAGACAATATTTTTTGTAGACTCAGCAGGATATTGAAGAATTTGTTATGGATTATAGATATAGGTTATGACTGTTATACCTTTTCTTTCTTCCCTGACCATAGTTGTCCTCCAGGATGTGGCTTCCTTTATCACACATCTGACAGATAATGAATAGAAAAACATATATCATTTCATATTATTATGAATCATTTTGGAAAGAATAGTTTAAATTGATCTGGTTACCTATAGTATATGCTATCTTTTCTTGAAGATGATGTATTCTCTATTTGCATTTGACAAGGAAAGTTGTAAATTGGTTAATATTACATATTTCATCTGGGGTTGTTAGTTAAACCTCTGTGCCATCATCGTCTACTCATCGTGTTCTGTATGTTAAGGAGTTTTTTTTATTGCTTACATTCTCCATGCACACACACACACACACACACACACACACACACACATAGATACAGTGCTCAGCATAAATGAGTACACCCCCTTTGAAAAGTAATATTCTAAACAATATGTCCATGAAAACAAAAAATATTTCAAGAATTTTTGCAGACTAACTTTAATATTACATCTGTGTAACATACAACACAAAGTTTACGTAATAATATAACTTAGATTACATATGTTTCAGTTTTACTCAAATTAGGGATTCTGATTTACCAAGAATTCAACCACAGGTGAGTTAATTAGAAAATGATTTCCTTACACCAAAAAGGTAAAGGCTACAAGAAGATCAGCCAAACTTTACTTATTAGTCAGAATACTGTAGCAAAAGTGGTACAAAGATTTAAGAAAAATGGAACTGCGACCATGTCACAGAGATGTCCTGGTTGTCCACAGAAGTTAACACCTCGACAGGAACGTCTTCTAATGAGAAGGGTTGAAGAAAATCGGCACACAAGTTCACTACAGTAAGCTAAAGAAGTAGAAAGCCAAACGGGGGTGACTGCTTCCCGTGACACAATACGCCTTACACTGCAGAGGAATGGCATGCATGGATGCCGTCCACGAAAGAAGCCTCTCCTAAAGCCCAGACACAAAAAAGCCCGTCTAGAGTTTGCCAGGGCCCATGCTGACAAAGATGAAGGCTACTCGGACTCTGTATTGTGGAGTGATGAGACCAAAATTAATGTTTTTGGAACTGATGGATTCAAAACTGTATGGCATCGCAAAGGTGAGGAATACAAAGAAAAATGCATGGTGCCTAGAGTGATGCATGGTGGTGGCAGTGTCCTTATGTGGGGCTGCATGAGTGCTACTGGTGTTGGGGAGCTGCATTTCATTGATGGCATCATGAATTCAGAGATGTTTTGCTCGATACTGAAAAAGAAAATGCTACCATCACTCCATGCACTTGGTCTTGGTGCACTTTTCCAACATGACGATGATCCTAAACACACATCTAAGGCCACTGTTGGCTTTCTGAAGAGGAACAGGGTGAGAGTGATTCAGGTGCCAAGCATGCCACCTGATCTGGACCCAATCAAACACGATGGGGAATTCTGAAGAGATAAGTGGAGCATCACTTTTCATCCAACATCCAGTCTCTAACACAGGGTCATTATTGAAGAATGGAAAAAGATTGATTTTGCAAAATGTTGCCAACTTGTTTCATTCCATACTCAGAAGACTTGGTGCCGTCATTAAAAATCATGGAGGCCATACAAAACACTAAATGCAGTAGTTTTCTTGGGGGTGTACTCATTTTTGCTCCCTCCTAATTTGAGTAAAACTGAAAAATATGTAATCTAAGTTATATTATTAAGCAAATGTTACTGTTGTATGCTATGCAGATGTGATATTAAACTTAAACTCTGCAAATTTTTTGTAAATATTTTGTTTTCATGGACATTGTTTAAAATTTTACTTTTCAAAGGGGGTGTACTCATTTATGCTGAGCACTGTATTGTTACTCAGTCAGCAATGCTGCATGATATGTCAATTAATGATGACATTGGGAAAAGACCATACTTCTTTTTTACAGTTTAGCCAGACAATCGCTAAGTAGTGGATCATGCAGACATATTAACAAATCACTGTTAGATAGAAGTAGATAGATTTATTTTTTTAATGCTGTTTGCATTAGATGGCAAATAAAGCCACATAATATCCAAGGTCTCCCAGGTCAAAATCTGGAGACAATCCACTAGACCACAGAGCCAACAGGAAAGGTAAAATGTAATTTAAGTTGAAGTTCAAAACAGAGGATCCTGAAAGTGAAACAAATTAAGTTTCCAAAAGTTCAGTGTCTTAATGTGTCATGGGTCAAAACTAAGGTAGTCTAACAGGCAACAAAATCCATACAATCCACAAGGTATTCCACAATGGAGAAAACAGAGAGTAAACCAGAGGCCAAGTATTCAGAGAGCAGTAACGTGCAAACAGAGCGCTCAACGTAACACAAAGACTTACAGGGATGATGCTGCATAGACTCAACGAAGAACGACACAAAACACAGGGTTTAAATGCTCTGAGGCAATTGGCAAACACGGAGCACACATGATCAAGACATTGAATAACATTGCAGGACAAAAACTAGATTTGGCAACATCTAGTGGTAGGCTCATGAAAAAAGGTCCAGAGTGTGACGGCTGTTGGAAAGTCCCTGTTTGTATCATGTGGGTAGACTATATGCCTGCATGTCAGGCATTTGATATTGTTTGTGTGGTGCATGTGAGCACACCAAGAAAAATCCCTTGATCGTCCCTAAACTACATTTACCACATACCTGAGACAGGCCTAAATAGTAACATGCCCAACAGGAAAAACAGGAAAAAAAGCTTACTTAGAAAGTGGTTTCCCAAGAACAAGGAAATATTTCAAGGCAAATTTCTTTCCCCACACACACACACCTGGCAAGCACACATATATTGAGCTATTAATCTTTAACAACATCCACATATACAGTGGTTCTACATCATTATGATCACTCTCTCCTGGTGCAAACATACATTTCTTAAACTGACAGAAATGTTAGTTTCGTCATTATCATATTGCTGAAATAATTTGACTTAGGGAAACTATGGAAACGGGTGCTGACTGGTACACCAATTCACTCTCAAAAGCTTTAGCAGAAAAACAAGCTTTTTCCCCTTTATGTTTGTGCATTTCCAAGCCTTCTCTAAGATATAATATTGTTTCAAAACACAACAACAAACAAAAAAACCCTCAACAGTATGATACTTACAATACAGCCCTGCTCTTGTGTCTATTCAGTTCTTGCTGAATCTCTGTGGTGTTCTGTTTTGTTTTTTCAGAACATTTCCCTACCTCAGCTCCACCCTTAAGAGGTGTGTGTGTGTGTGTGTGTTTGTGTGTGTGGTAATGAGAATGACTATCCTAAAATCCGCATCCACAGCATAGCTCCATACTCACTCTAGTCCCATGCCGAGTTTGCTTGTGCAAGCTGGGTGGCTTGTGCTGCAGCAAGTCAAATGATGGCTGAGGCGTTTTTGCTTTTGTTTATTGGTCCTTGATTTCTCTTGATTTACTATTTTTTGTTAAATAAATTCTTTATTATTATTCATTGCCCTCGTGTTGTCTTCATTTTGTCATAGTCTTGAGCCAAACTGTGACTACATGAGGAAGGTAAGTATTGAATGCATTTCTGACTGTTCTGTTGGCAAAATTGACCAGGCATTATAAGATAACGTTCTGTGAAATAAATTGAAAATTATGTTGACAAAACAACAAATACAACAAAATGTAGACACATACGTAGGAATACAGCTTCTTGTTGACCCTCCACAAATTAAAAAAGCCCTGATTTTCATGTTTTTGCAGAGCATGCATAAGACTTTCTGTCTGGCTGTCTTTTAGCCTCCAGATTCCAGTAACACCTGTATGACGGCCAGTTGTGCTGCGCTGTGCCCTGCCAGTCATAATAAAACAATACCTAATTTCGGCTTCGTTTTGAGGCAGCCACGTCAGTCCCTACTGTAGCGTTTCACATTTACCACAGTGACAGTAGGAAACAGCAACCAATAAAAGAGAATTCTGAAATGGATGGAATACTCTGTCAGATTATAAACAGATAACGACCATGCAATCAAATACCCAGTTTACTGCCATGTAATTTAATCATCCAGCCAAAACAACATAGTCAAAGTAATTTAGTGGTATTCTGGAGTTTCTTCTGGCCCAGTTTAGATGGCATCATGTGTGGTCTGTTGTACTAAATTCTCTCACTCTTTTCTATCAACAACACTCAGAGACATTGAACAACAAGGCTTTGGGTTGAAACACTATTAAAAGAGAATATTAAAACAGAATATTAAAACACCAACCAATGAGAATGACCTTCACTTTTTAACATGTGAGTCACCATACCTGATGGTGTCCTGCAACAAGAACTGCTAAGACTAACTAATGGAACACTAAAGAGACACACCATAGACCACACAGTACAACAGCACAAATCTTAAAAGTTCTCATCTTCTAATATTTGTTAACATTCAGGTTTCTTTCAACTTCACTTCTACACACTTTTATTACTCCTTACACATGGGGTAGAGTAGGTGGCCAGTGAAGGTGGTGTGGTGGTTTTGACTGTCATGCACCCACGCTTCCGGCCACAGCCTCACACTGACCACATCTCCCACCTCCAGCAGCAGAGAAGCTGCATTAGAAGTGTCCACTCTGTTGTACTCTATGTACAGTATTATTCTATATGTGTCAGATCAATAAAGTTAGTTGAGAGATCAAAAACCTCAGCGCTTTGTTTATATCACATCAAACAGCCATATGAACTAACAAGAAGAGTCCGATCTTGAGGAGAAACTTTTGTTATCGTTGGTCAGTGTGGACACTAACATTGTTTTTATAGTTCTTGATTAACTGAACTAACTTAACTTTACTAGAGCAGAATAGTCATCATTTTACTGTTGTACCTGTTTGTGGGTTGTAGTGGTGACATTCCTGAAGACTAGACGGGTAGCTTTTGGGTAAGGTCCTACATTTGTAACACCAGTTGTAGCCAGCGAAATAGAGAAAGCCACAAAATCCACCTCACACCTCTTCCCCAGATTCTCCACCTTGCTCTCCATTAGGTTCTGAGTCATTGCATAAGCTTAACACACACACACACACACACACACACACACACACACAGAACCATTGCAAGATTATAAACATGTATTATATGTATAACTAGGAATTGGTATCGAGGACTGGTATTATATTGATACCAGTTCATGCCTTGTTGGTGACTTTTAGCTCCCTTATAAACGGTGCTGCTATCAGTATTTTGTGTTGTGTCATTCTACTGCGTCTGCAATATCAAGCCCTTTCACTTGTTTGTGTTGAGGAGGAGTGATTTGCTTCATGATAAAATCGATGACATGCCTCTGATTGTCTGAATCTGATTCTGAAAGCCTGAAAGAGATGGGGACACGGCAGACAGCACACTAACACAAGGGAGGGAGCACGACGTGTAAAAGTGCGGCTTCAGTGGAGATGAAACCTTTGACTTCACTTTGGTAAAATATCAGAAAACATTGCAAAATATCTTGCAAGAAAGTGGCCTTTGAACACATGCAAACCAATGACTGTATATATATAGTCATTGATGCAAACTAATGAAACTTCTCAAAATTCTCGCTGTAGGCCTAATATAAAATCAAAATCTAAAATGCAAATAGGCTTGTGCACTATTCGTGCAGTATCCTATTCTGTATGTCTTGCCTGCCTACCGGTATCTAACACCACACCCTCAGTAACTTTCCTAATCACATGCCCCTCCCACTCACACCTGTTCTGCTGTTTCATTCAATTACTTTTGCGACCTGCCGCTCGTTGTCTGTTAGTTTCTCTGTGTATTTAAACCCCATGTCTTCCAGTGTCCTTTGTCAGACTGTCTGCGAACCTACAGCTCCTCACGCTCGGCAAGCACCAAGACCCTGACTCTCATTCCTGTTTTCCAACCCCGCTACCTGCCTGTACCTGTTTATCTGTTCCTGTCATCTGCCTGTCCCTGCATCTCCATCCTGTTCTCCTGCCTGTCTCTGTTCTCTGTTTTTTCATCTCCTACTCGATCGCCTCCCCGTTGACGACCCCGGACCGGCCCGACTTCTGCCTGCTCTCCAGCCCTGGCTTCCGACCCACTGCCAGCCCACGACCTCCGCTCTGCTCTCCAGCCCCAGCTTCCGACCCGCTGCCTGCCCACGACCTACGCTCTGTTCTCCAGTCCCGCCTGCCCGACTCGACGCACAAAGAGCATCCACACACTCTCTTTACCCCTTTCCCCAAATAAACTCTTGTTAATGTGACGCTCTTGGGTCTGACTCGCCCTGTTTCGTGACAGTATGGGTCTATATATACCGTATTCTCATTCTAAAGTATCAATAAGAATATTGAGAAGAACCTGTATCGATAAGCAATATCGGTATCAATAAAATCCAAACGATACCCATTCCTATATAACTGTATATAACTACATAGCTTGAGAAACACACACACATAAACACACACACACAAACATGTCAATTACAGCTACATGTTCTGGCACCATTTCAGTCCTCAGACTTACTCTGCATTTCAATGCAAGTCGGTAGTCAATAAATATGAATCAATTTTCCCGACTTCGTTTCAGTCTGTTTGTTCAGCCAAACATGGATACCTGAAGAAAAAAAAAAAAAAAGGTTTGTTTGTCTAGCCTATTAACTCATAACACATAAGCATGCTATGAGGAACCTGTACAGCACCATCAGTGAAGAGAAACAAGGCATGATGGTGCTAACTCATTTAGCGCAGGAACACAAGACATAATGATTTTTTTTTAAGGGGTGCCCAGAATTTTACAGGACACTATATACATGTAGTTGAGCTGATGAGGCTAACTATGGGAAAACATGTTAAATGGAATCAGATAACACAGGGCAGTTCCATGGAAAATCAGTTTTTTCCTTAATTGCCATGGTATTGTTTCATGTGAATGATGAATGATGACTGTGGAACTTCCGTTAAAAAAAATCTACAAAACATTTCACATAACAATTTACATCATACAAATACCACTACATTTTATTGGGACATTTCTTACCTTCCAATTGTATCTCACTGAATTTTAGTCTGGTTTTCATGGACTCCATTTGCGTCTTACTGTATCTGAGCTCCTGCTCTTACTGTATCCTGAGCTTTATGTAGGACAGTTGGGACAGTTGGACTTTCCTCTTTACTACTCCCCATAGTTAGGGGTGTTACACAATAAATCATCACTCCTTATGGGTCTTACTGGGATGGACGGCCTCTTCTGTTGCCTCCAGCTGTGTGGCATAGTGACCACTGACATCCCTACAGTAGTGTTGGGTTGTCATGCACCTTACCTTAGTTATGCTGCTATAGCCTATAGTGCTGCCACAAACCTCTCATGTGACATGCCGTACAAATCTCTCTCTCTCTCACTTTCTCTCTTTTTTATCAATGTTAGCACATTAACGCATGTGATTAATGGAAAAGTTTTAATGAGTTATTTTTTTAACACAAATTAATCATGCAGATGCATATGTCACACTACCCACCAGTGCCCCTCCTCACTTCTCTATAGATCTGACGTGGCTGCTATTGCACACACAATGGGCTTAGGCCTCGACACACAATTGACATAAACACAGCCGCCACAGACAGTCTGCAGCTGCTGCAAACTACTGCCTAACTTGCTGTAAATGAAGTCTTTGGTCTCTTTTCTCTTCTAAGGTAACATAAAGTATACAAGTCACTACGCAGAGGTTCAATATGCGTAAGACCAGTTCAAAGACAGCTGTTCATTACCTGAGGGTTGACTGCGACTGGCTTACTTCCTTGTCACCAACTCCTCCTGACTGGACTGCGACTATCTTCACGGGAGGCCCATGCCAGGACCGACTCTCTTTCCTAGAGACCTTGCAACTGACCCCTTCTCATGATGGCACTGTCAAAATGGAGCCTCCCAATCTTAGCCCCATGATTGATCTCACTCTTTAACATTATGTCTGGCTGCTACTATACTGTCCAGCCAGAACTTTTGACAACCACCTATCACTTGTGGAACAATATTTTGGAATTATTATAATGCTCAGCTAAAACCATGGACAAATTGTAGTCTATCATGGCAACTACTGATTGTACTTTTCCTGCATGATCCCTGACAGTTGGGTTGACCCGTTAAGCCTTGTATCTATCCAAGGTTTCTTCCTAGACTATCTACCACAAGGTGTATACACACAGTGAGTGTATGCACCAGTGGTGTGACAATAGCAGATTAAGCAAGTTCAGTCGTACCTGGACCTGTGACAACTTGGGGCCTGTTGCCCACAACGGAGTTTTTCCCTGCCACTGTTTCTCTTGGATGCTCCTTGCCAATATCTATAAAGCGGCATGAGACAATACTTTTGTAAAAGGCGCTGTATAAATATATTTGAATTGAATGTTTGCTAAAGCAGGGCCTTCATCAGCCATAGTAGTGATGGTGATGCCGGCTCTGGCATGCTCACAAAGAGCAGGATGGAGAGGGGGGGAGAGACGAGGAAGTAAGTGTAGAGCATGCAGAAAGAACCGCTTTCAAAACTCTTGTTGACCCCATCGGACCTAAATAGAAGTAGTGGTAGTTGTCTGCAAAGTTATGGTAACGCTGCAATAACTGTACAGCTTGCTTTTGCCTATGTTAGTTTGTCTTGTTACATTAATGAGCGTAGATGTAGAAGAGAGTCAGTGTTGATCCGTTAATCCACCAGTCAGTGTTGATCCGTTAATCCACCAGTCAGTGTTGATCCACTGACAAAGTACAATTGATGGTGGACAAAGCTGTTTGCAAAGTTTTTGGTCGAAACAAAGTAATTAAACAACAGCACATGCACTTGCAATAGCCTATTAAATCATGTTGCATCTTTTGTGACTTCTTGGAGCAACAGAGCTGAATGTAGCAACAGAGCTTACTTAGGTTAGAGCTTAAGGTTGATAAGCATTATGTGACTGAAATCCTGTAATGACAAATTTATGTATATGTCAGTTTGAAGTGAAAGCCTGGCCTCTGCAGTTGCCAACTAGACAATTTCACCAGAAAGTCAGTGAAGTTGTAGACCTAAAAATCTTCAGATTAATTGCCATGTATCCTATACTCAGGTAATCAATATAAGTTTTTAAAACTTTAGGATTTTGTTTCTATGTCATACTCCCAATATCCATAGTCTACCTTAAATTGAACCTGGAAAGTCAGTAGCCTAGGCCCACAAGGATTCCCTTGGGTTGCCTTCAAGTCATTGTGAGAGGCTCTTGGGCTTTTGTTTCATACTCCACTGTGATTAACTTTTCATATATAATCAATTAAATACATGTGAACTGCTTAGAAACATAATTGAATTGACTATTATAAATATGTAACTGCCAATTATAATAATTTCTTGATGATTAATAACTGGCTTATACATTGTTAAGTAATGTTTATGTTGCCGACTGAAATATTGTACTAATCATAGAATGTGTCTGATCATAATATTGAAAGGACAGAAAATCAACATTAACATGCTGCATGGAATCACTGACGGTTGAAGTGAATATGTGTAATATATTTAATCCCATGAGGGAAATGGTCCCTGCATTTACCCCATCCTTGATTTGTGACACACACACAGCACACAATGAACACACAGTAAGTGTATGCACCAGTGGTGTGACAATAGCAGATTAAGCAGGTTCAGTCGCACCTGGACCTGTGATAACTTGGGGCCCGTTGCAAGAGAGAACGTCTTGTTCTCATTTCTTCCAGCAGAACTTGTCTATCTTTAACAACAGGGCTATGGGTTGATTGACTCAGACCTATTGCCTTAACTTAGTTGCATATTGCATATTTTAAAAAATCTGTGCTGTGTATTCTGTGCCAGTGGGGTGGATGGTTATTACCCTGTTTTTTTCACTCACAAGACTTGTTCAGGGAGTTGTTTGTGAAGTGAAAAGTTTTGTCTATACAAAGTAGATACACCATTCCTGTTTGTTTCTTTTTTGATTCAGATAGTGTTTTCATTTTGTTTCTCCAAATTACACATATGTGATTGAATACAAATGTGAAAATACTGCATGCACCCACATTTTACTGTATCTGAACGTTTTTGATGTGTACTGCACGTTTTGCCTAACCTTGTAATGACATTGTGCTGCTTCCCTCAAACTGAAATGTGCCATGACATATTCCGCTCATCTTTTCTCTTTTTCTCTTCATCCCTCCATTATATCTCTATCCTCTCACTCATGTCCTACTGCTTTGCTAATCTTCTAATTTGTCACTCTTTCAATTTGTTCACCATGCCAACTCCCCAAAACAGGGATTACAGACACACACACAAACACACACACACACACACAGACACACACCTTTTTATCTAAATAAAGTTGTCATAGAATACATTATCTTAGAATATGAATGATTTTATTGATCCCTTTGATAATTATGTCTAGTGTGCAAATAAAATGGCCTCATAGATATTATTTACTACTGTATATAGATATTACTTTCCACAAGCAGAGTCTGTCACTCAGCACTCTGACAAGCACAAAGCAGAGCAGAAAATAGAACTGCTGTTTATAAAAGCACAGTTTGCTCAGAGAGCACTTCAGTTGCCCAGCAGCATCCATATCCCAAATTAGCAACAAAATATCCCTAACGCTCTCTCTTTTAGAAACAATCTCTATCTGAGGTGCATGCTCAGTATATTTTTACAGTGCTTGTGATCTTGCGCACTGTGCAAAGTGAAGCCTTCACCAAAGGTAAATATACGTGCATCAGTGTGCCCTCCAACAGCTTGGTAGTCAGCACACTGTGTGAAGTGAGTCATCACCCAAAATGGGTGTTCATGCTGGGCTTGATTAGCTCATTAGATGATTGTTTTAGCACTGCATTTGCATGGGCGGTGGTAGCGTAGTGGTTAAGGAACCTGGCTAGTATGCAAGTAGCATGAGAAGTTGTGGGTTCCGCTGTGCCCTTGAGCAAGGCACTTAACCCTAAGTTGCTCTAGGGGAGACTGGCCCTGAACAATATATAGTTGACAAATTGTAAGTCGTTTTGGATAAAAGCGTCTGCTAAATGCATAAATGTAAATACATAAATGTAAATGCATTTGGACATGCATCCAGCGGATGGTAACGTAGTGACAACAGGGATGTAACCAACCAATAAAATATTTACTTTTCAAAGTGTGTTTTTGGTGTTTAAGACAGATGGCGGGGAGCTCTTGTGAACTGAAGCGTACCCAAAAGTGTATCGGGTGCTCTTGCATACAGTGGATAATTCCATAATAAAACAAAGAAATAGATGCAGGCACTCCAAAAAGAAGGTAGGGGCTCTACTCAGAGAGTGCAAACATGCTTCCTGTCCAACTCACAGCGTCTGTGGTGCTTAACGCCCTGTTCTGCCCTGTCCCTTGGGAGCTGTTTGGACCACAGCGTCTCACAGAAGGACTCTCTGACAAGTGGCCAGGAGAAGTTGGACCGGAACCAGTTCTGACTGAGGCCTTACATTCCCAGGGACTGCCTCTACCTCCTGAGCCACTGTCCTCCACACAGGTGCAGTGCTTTCTCTCTCTCTATCTCTCTCCTACTTCCATTTTTATCTATCCATCTTTTTTCTTTCTCTCCACATGTAGTCCACTTCAATCTCAGTCTCTAAGCCTTCTTGTTCTTGGTTCTCCACAAAGGTGCAATTCTACTTATCCCTCTCTTCCTTTGTTGTTCATTCCTTCTTCTTCTTCTTTTATCTGTCCTTCTCTTGCCGTCTTCTGCCTTCTCTGTTTTCCACAAGTACTTTTCTGTCTATCCTTGTTTTTCAGCACTCTCCACAGTCTTCCCCTCTCTCTATCCCTCTCTTCTCTCTCTCTCTCCCATCGCTTCTTCCTGGGCTGTCACATGCCCGCACAGACACATACGGGTACAGTGGACTAATCCAAAGTACTGTCACAAACAATATCCATCAAGGCGTGTGTGTGTGTGTGTGTGTGTGTGTGTGTGTGTGTGTGTGTGTGTGTGATGGTTGAGCCCTCTCCTGTGCACTATCTACCTGTGACATCAGCATATGTTGCCATGGTAATTGGCTCATGTTGATGCACCTGTGACAGTAGGAGCAACACAAACACACACACACACACACACACAAACACACACATACACACACACACACATACACACACACACACACACACACAACATAGATCCACGTCAAGTATAGCACCAGAACCAACCAACCAACCAACCATGTAAGTACTGATATAAAATGGTAATGTAACCCACCTCCACTCCCCCAAAATACACATACATACACTCACACACAAACAAGACATCCAACTGTCCTAGGTTCCAGCACCTGCTGTAGGTGTTGATTACCTTGGAAAGAAACATCCCCAAAAAAGGACCAAATACACATACACACACACACACACACACACACACACACACACACACACACACACATATTGCTGAGCCACCCCTGACTCACAAACCTTCTCTCTCTCTCTCTCTCTCTCTCTCTCTCTCTCTCTCTCTCTCACCCACAGACACGCAAAGCTATTTCTGGATTCACCAAAAAGCTACAAAAAAGAGAACTGAGATATTTGGACCTGCTTTTAAGCATGATAAAAGAGTTACAAAATTACAGACTGGGAAATTACTTTGAAAAGAGCATTTTTGAAAAGTGTGTTTTGAAAATTGTTATTGGACTACTGTCATGGCCTACTGGCTGGGAAAAAAGACAGGTGATATCAATAAAAAAAAAACAGTTTTTATATTATTACTTTTAATGGCCCAAGAAAAAAATTGTGAAGAAAAAGAAAATAAATACATTTAATTTATAAGAATATAGTCCTCTCAGTCTACTCTGATGTGTGAGTCTCTCTCTCTTTCTTTCTTTCTCTCTCTCTCTCTCTCTGTGTGTTGAAAGGTTTTCTTTAATTAGCCATGTAGCATCCCACAGCTGGCTTATATTATGTGAGGATTCCTGGGAGACAGCAGAGAGAGACTAGAGAGAGAGAAATAAGAAAGAGGGAAGGATAGAGTGAGAGGGGAGGAGAGAGTGAATGGAGAGAAACTAGGAAAGAAGGGGACAGAGAAGGGTTAAAGGAGAGAAGGAGAGGTTGAACAGAATCTGAGAGGAGGAGAGAATGTGGATAACTGTGAGAATCTGGAACACTGGATCACAATCTGTACTCTTGTGCTCTGTCTCCTGCCCTTTCTCTCTCCTGTAACTCTAATCACAGTTGGGATGGCATACAAAGACACCTTTAATCAGCACACACAGATTCATTGTCCACACCCAGACACACACGCGCACACACGCACACACACACACACACACACACACACACACACACACAGAGAGAGAGAGACAAACAAAGAGACAGAGAGAGAAAAAAGAAGCAAAGAAAAGCAGGAGCGTGAGACCTCTAAAGACTGGATATTCTTCATTATTCACCATTATTTGACAGGATATTCATTATTTTCCGCTATTGGAAGTTGTGACTCCTTTCCTAGAGCTGTCCTCTGGATCAGTTGACCATGGCCAATCAATAACACAGCAAGTGTTCCTGCAGTTTAGTTCAGTTGGAGCATCAGTTTGAATAACACACACACACACACACACACACACACACACACACACACACACACACACACACAGGCACATCTCCATCATTCACGCCGCAGAGAGAGTCGAGAAGAGAGGGCAAGACTGGAGACTGGAGTTCCACAGATTAAAAAAGCAGCAAAAAACACCTTCTACTCTGAGGATGTAGGCAGCAGGATCCCCCCACGTAAAGGTGAACTTGAGTTGATTATGGCTATTTTGTCTCTCAATGGAAAACATCTGCATGTGTCACTGTGCCTATGTAAACATAAATCAAACTGCAGTTGGATGGAAAAAATCCCCTAAGACCCAGCCGACTCACGTCAGAAACATGACAGCTTGTGTGAGTATTGGCTTGTTGCTGTGTATATTTATGTGTGTGTGTCTACATACACAAGGTATTTATTTGTTTGTGTGTTTTTGCCAGAAAACTGCTGTTTAGACAGATTGGAGCAATCTTCATCACACACTCTATCTGCGAACACTCTGTGTGAGGAGACACATGAACACACATAACACATACACAGACACACACAGAGAGACAAACACAGGGCCAGATGCAGGTCAGTGAGTGTAAGAGGAAACTCTGAGAAACACAAGGAGAGAGAGGGGGGCGGGGGGAGGGGGAGAGTACAAGGTGAAAGTGAAAGAGTTTGAGTGTGCATACTGAGTGTCTTGTGAGTTTCATATAAGTGTGTGTGTGTATAAGTGCGTATACTGGGTTGTCTTATGAGTTTTCTTCTTAGGTGTGTGTGTGTGTGTGTGTGTGTGTGTGTGTTTAATTGAGTTGGGATGGATCACAGATGGGTTGTGGGTCGTCTCTCCCTGGGATTAAAAATTCAGATTGATTAGTTCTGCCTGAGAGCACTGAGCAGACAGGGAGGGACGAACTGAGTTAGAGAGACAGAGAGAGAGAGAGAGAGAGAGAGAGAGAGAATGAGACAGGAGACAGAGACTGAAAAGAGTGATGGAGAGAAAGAGTGAAAGGAGTGGAATAGAAAGAGGGATAGAGATGGGAAGACAGAAGGATTGAAGGAAAGACACAGAATGAGAGAGGGGCTGATGGAGAGAGGGTTGCAGTAAAGAGAAAAAGAGAAGGACAGAGAAAGTGGAGAGCAAAATAGAGGAAAGGAAAAGAGAGAGAGGGTAAAGAGAAAGACAGGATGAGAAAGATAATGTGAGAGAGGAAAAGAAAGATGAAAGAGGAGAAGAAATAGGCGTGGAATGAGCAAGGCAGAGAGAAGCATTTGCAAGGAGAAAGACAGGAGAGGAAAGAAGCTGAATATAAGGAGAGTTTAGAGGACCATATCATACACCATACATGGTGTCTGCATATGTGATGTCTCTCATGCTCTCTCTCTCTTCCTCTATTCTCTCTCTCCTCTCCCATCTCCCTTTCTCCCCTTCTTTGTCTTGTATTTGGTTAAATGATCATATGGAGGTCATCTGTCATCTTTTTGTCATAATGTTTCCTTTTCCCCCATAGTCTCCCGAATATCGGCTCTTTTTCTCTCTTACTCTTTTTCTTCAGATTCATTTTCTACACTTCCCTCTCTCTTTCTCCCTTTTGACCTCTTCTATTCTTTCACCCATCTCTCTATACATTTCTACTCTTCCCTTCTTTCTTTCTTTCTCTCTCTCTCTCTCTCTCTCTCTCTGGATTGATGCGGTCCGCTGTGGTTTCAACACGCGGTCTGAGGTGGTTGCAGTGTTTTCTCTGGTTTCTGGCTCACTGCCCACTGCCTCTGTCTCACACACACACACACACACCCATGCCCAAATACCATCGCCCCAAATCCCCTTACCGGAACCCCACCATGACAACCGCATGATGTCATAAAGCTTTATGACAGCCTGACAGACATGTCGCCACGGCAGCAGGCTTCCATTAA
This sequence comes from Tenualosa thibaudeaui, assembly GCA_027481765.1. NCBI lineage: Eukaryota > Metazoa > Chordata > Actinopteri > Clupeiformes > Clupeidae > Tenualosa > Tenualosa thibaudeaui. The sequence continues at coordinate 922,204 of JAIFZK010000130.1, read as the reverse complement.
GCTCTGGCCAGGCTCTGGAGTCAGCTGGGCCAAACCTCAATTAATGAGTGCCTTAGCTATTTGAACAGAGCAGAAAATATCAGTCATGTAGGGCTAAGAGCAAGGGTTCTTTCTCTCTCTCTCTCTCTCTCTCTCTTTCTCTCTCTCTCTCTCACACACACACACACACACACACACACACACACACCCTATGCATTCCTCAGCTCTGATGTCTGTCTATGTGCATATGTGTGTAGTCAATCTTGTGTGAATGTGGACAGCCTCTCTCTCTCTTGTGTGTTTGTGTGTGTGTGTGTGTGTGTGTGCTATATAAATGTAAGAGAGACATTAGGTGGACCAGGTTCTAAGTGTGACTGAATAATCAGCACTCATGTTACCTAAAGCTCTGACTTTGGTTTAAGCCATCAGGGTCTAAGTGGGCCAAGAGAGCACAGTAAATGGGTGTGCATGCTGCATCATCTTAGTCTGTGTGTGTGTGTGTGTGTGTGTGTGTGTGTGTGTGTTTGAAACATCTGAGTGTGGCTGAATGATCTAAAGATCTGTCTGATACTGCTGCTAATGCAGTTAGATGATCTGACTCTGACTGATGTCTATAAATGACTAAGCGTGTTTGAGTGTGTTTGAGTGTGTATGTGTGTGAGGGGTGGGGGGGCCTGCAACTTGACTGTAAGTATTACTCTTCATGTGTGCAATCCCATGTGTGTGTGTGTGTGTCAATTTGTGTGTGTGTGTGTTTGTATGATACCACTGAGTGATCTGTCTGTGGCTGTGTGTGTGTGTGTGTGTGTCTATGAGTAACCATTAAGTGATCTTTGTGGTTGTGTGTGTGTGTGTGTGTTGGCACTTTGTGGCTTCTCTGACGGATCCCCTGTCTATTCAACTCTATTTGTCTTCATCAGTGTTACCAGGGTCAATGGCCCCGCATAGAGCACTTTTAATTAGTGCATGGCCCTGTGTGTGTGTGTGTGTGTGTCTGTGTGTGTGTACAAGAAAAGGGGTTTCAGAAGAGAAAAATAGCGGGTGGGACGTTATCAGTCTTTTTCAGTGTCTCTGCTGTTACTCTGCTATTAGTAGCAGTGACCAATCAAAAGAGACCTATTTGGCACAGCTTCCATCAGAATCCACTGCTCTATGCAGTTAACCAATCACAGGTGACTGATGTGTGGAGACTCAGCACAAAGCTCCACTAGATTAGAGCCCAGGTGTCCACTAGCTTCTTTCAGCTCACACACCATCATGGAGAATAGAAATGTACTTTCCCAGCACCACACACAAACACAAACACAAACACACACACACACACACACGTAAACAAATCTGATAGAAACATGGCCATACGGTTGAAAAATCCTGAACTGTGTGCCATAACAAAGCTTAAAATAGCCACATAAAAAGATGTTTTCAGGGGGCAACACATTTGACAGTGCTAGGTATACACTAAGAAGATGTTCTCTCTGAGTTTGTAAAACAATCTGACTGTAGAAATTTTATGCAATAAACTGACCAGAGCTAGTGGAGACATCCCCACCACAGTCAACTGTTACTACGTGGAATACTTGGAATTCTCCCAGGATAATGTTCTCTGGAGTTCCGTAGCTCTCCACTGGTCTGATAGTAATCTACATACCAGAACAGACTCATACAGGAGTTAGTGATGCAGATGAGAACTCTATCCACAGAGCAGGAGTTATGGTCTATGTTCACACAAAAAAGGATTTTTATAAAATTGTGTTTGTGTGTGATGTCATGTCCTATAACTCCTCTCCATTTTTGCCTTTCTCCTATGTAAACACAAAAGTGTTTTCTAGAGTTTTCTAGAATTCACATCTCAGAGATTACTGAGTCATGTCCATTAACTCCTGTAGGTTCTTCATCACACACTTTTTTGCTTTGTGGCTGACTGGATCCCAAATCCTGATGCGTGCTGTGAAGCACCAATCATCCCTTGGTATGTGTGAAAAAGACCAGGGCCCCCATTTTACAGACCAACTGTGAGGCATGGGTGTTTCAGCCTGGAAAAAGACATAAAAGTCTGATAATCCTCCAGGCCGTTAAGTTAAAATACCCTTAGAAAAACATTAAAAACACATAAAACTGTTAAAGCACTCAAATGTTGTTATGAGGGAAACTAATTGACCAAAGATATGTTAGATAGTTCTCCCTCACACAGTCCTTCCTCTCTCTTTTAGTCTAACACACACACA
>JAIFZK010000130.1:857500-912500 GCA_027481765.1 Tenualosa thibaudeaui | reverse complement strand
GTTTTCACATGTTGTCATAGCTGTATGAGTGTTCCAAAGTACCCTCTGTAATTTTAATGATATTTCTGATGGGGTTGACATATCTGTCTACCGCTATAATCAGTCAAGTAGAAACCATTACCAAAACACACACAGACACACAGAAAGGGTGCTTACCTACTCTTGCCACATAACACACACACACACTTTCTCGTGTTGTGTGCACTTACACACTGTTGGCACATACATTAAACACACACACACACATACCAGAAAGAAAGTGTAGTGTGAAAGACCGCTGCTCAAAATTCATCTAAAAGCATGTGTTTCTACACACACACCTCTGTGTCTGTCCCACCATCCTAACCTCTCTGCACATTCTGTAATTGCTGTAATCTCTGTACTCCCATACCCCCCATCTCAGTTAGTTAAAAAAATGATTGTGTGTGTGTGTGTGTGTGTGTGTGTGTGTGTGTGTGTGTGTGTGTGTGTGTGTGTGTGTGTGTGGCATATAAAATGCTGATTAAACCAACTCAAAGATCGATAAGCTGCTTCTGTTAATAATGAAAAAGACTATATTGCCGACTACTTCCAAAATGCTGACACACACACACACACACTCTCTCTCTCTCTTTCTTTCTCTCTCTATCAGGATGAGAGAATGGACTTGGGGTTGCAGTGTGTAGCTCTGAGAGGAATGAAGACATACAGATTGTGCTTACAGGAGGGACGAATCAGTCAAATGTAGCAGTGTCTCTCCAGTGGGACAGTAGCAATGGGACAAGTCGAACTAAGGTAGCAGTACTATGAATGACACCAGCTCAGTAACACTGCCAACACTGCCACTACAAACAGCGTGTACACCTCAGTGTCCTGGATGAACAGAGCCAGGAGGCAGTACATCAGAGAGAACGTCCACACAGACTGAGCAAGATGAATAGTGAGAGTGAGACAGATAATCAGACAGACAAGATGAATGATGAGAGTGAGACAGATATAATCAGACAGGCAACGAGACAGAGGGGTGAAAAAGAGAGAGAGGCACATGGATAGAGTGTAACAGAGAGAGGGAGGAAGAAACAGAAAGAGAGAGAGAACTTTCAGAGAGAGAGAGAGAGAACGTTTAGAGGGGGGGGGGGTAGAGAGAGAACATTGAGATGGAGGACAAGAGAAAAAGAGAGGTTCTCAGGGAACAGTGATGAAATGTGTTCTTTTTTTCGCAATCCCTCTACTGCCGTCACTCATACTCTTACTCTCCACACAGGGCACCAGGGAGAGGCTGGGGATACAAGGATACAAGGGTACAAGGGTACAAGGGTACAAGGGAAGGCTATATGCACATGCATATAGTTACTGGGTGAAAAAAATGCAGTGAAATTGTATCTGTCTGTCAGCCTACTTTGTGCATAAATGGGGAGGTCTTGGGGTAGGGAAGGGGTGGGATCAAGTGTATGTAGTGCTGTAGGGGAGGGATTGGTGAGGGGCGTGTGGGTAAGGGCTGCATAGAGATAGGGGGTGAAGGGAGAGAGGAGGTATGGAGGTATGGAGAAAGAAAGAAAGAAAGATGGGAGAGAGATAGCATAATTAACGGGGAGTAGTGGATGAAGAAATGAGGTAGAAAGAAGATTGTAAGAAGGTGACTTCATTCACTCTCTGCATTATGGATGCAACACACACACACACACACACACACACACACACACACACACACACACACACACACACACACACACACACACACACACACACACACCTCAGACAACCCATGACTCCATGCATGCTTGCTCATATATGAGCAAGGAGAACAATGATAGTAATCTTTCTCAAGAGGAAGAAAGAGTATAAAGGACAGATGGAGTGAGAGAGATAGTATAGGGAAAAAGAGAAAGGGGGATGAGTGTACAGAATGAGGGAAAGGAAAAGTGATAGAGACAGAGAAAGGGCCATTAAGGAAGAAGTGTGGAGACAGTGTGGGACACAGACAGGGAGTGATCACATGGGATGATGGGAACCAAACCCACATCAATCCAGACTAAGCGGGGGTCTGGCAACAAGTGATTGACCTCCCATTTCCAGGGCTGTAACCAGCATGAAATCTGAAGTTAAGATGAAGCAATAAACACTTACCAAAATGCTCAGAAGTGCAGCAAATGGTTCTTCCATGTAAACAATGGGTTTAATTGCAGTTGTTTACTCAATTTGAAGTGAAATACAAGTTTGTAGTTAAACCAGACAGTAACATGCAGATCAGATGCATTCACTGGTTGTGAATCACACAAAGCTCAGCCCATGTAGACTAAGTGGTTGTGATTGTTTACTGGGTTCTCAAGTCCTGGGTAAAAGGCGGCAACGGCCTCCAGTCCTTACCTCAGTCTTGATTGATGTGGCTGTGATTCCCAGGCTAAGAGACCACTGTAGAAACACTGAGAGAGTGAAAGCAAGCAGACCAAGGATTGATTTAGAGAGATACTTTTCTTGCATAGTTATTTCATTTATTTGTATGCTCAAAAAGAGGGACGGAAGAAGAAAACCAGAGGAAGAGTAATGGAGGGAGGAGTGAGAGAGATAGAACAGAGAGGAGAGACACAGAGACAGATAGAAAGAAAAGAGCGAGGGCAGATAACCCTCTGATACCCCCTGATGGGGTTACGGCTGCCCCTCTGCCCCTCCTCCAATCCCTCACTTCTCCTCCACGACCCATCCTGCCTCCTCTCCGGCTGTGTGTCACTGCATCATGAAGGTCACTCTCAGAGAGATTCAATTTGCAGTCTGTGTAACCCACCTGGGAGACCTGCCGTGTGTGTGTGTGTGTGTGTGTGTGTCAAGACTCGCGGGAGAGAGAGCAGCATGATGTTTTCTCTGAGAGTAAAAAAAGATCGTCCAGAAAGAATATCAAAGTGTGTCTATGTGTGCTGGGTGGTGAGGGTACAAAAGCAAGTGTGTTTGTGTTTGTGTGTGTGTGTGAGAGAGAGTGTGAGTGTGAGTGTATGTCAAAAACATGAGTCTGTTTGATGGTGACATTGCATGGGTCCTTTGAGACAGTCTGTTTACACAGGTTTCCTTCAAAACACACACACACATACACACACACACACAGAGTACATTTCAAGGTTATGGAAGATGTTTGAATGTTTGTTTGTTGTTGGGCAGATTGTACAGATGAACGGATGACGTGGAATGTTCTGATCTGCCATTCTGTCGTTCCTGAGGGGAATGATTTCACCCTGATAGAAGGGGCAGACAGTTGATGTTTCCCACCACAATGTGGATTTACAGTTTGTGTGTGTGTGTGAGTGAGAGAGAGAAAGAGAGAGAGACGTATGTACTAAACCTCCACCTCCTTGGTCTTCTTTCAACGCTAAGTGGGTCAGGCAGTCATCCCAGTGGGAAGGCGGACACACACACACACACACACACAGTTTAATTATGGTCGATGGGTCTGTCTGAAGTTGTAATAAATCGTTTGTCTCGTTCAGGGTAAGCGGAACTCTAATTAAAACATTATTGGCTTTTTCCTTAGACACTATTGGCATAGAGCTCGCCCGAATACCATTTTCTTTTAAATAATTGTTTAATCACTCTGGGAGACAGTAGTCTTAAATTATTTGTCATCATAATGCTATAATCATGATGGGATGATTCACGCATCTTGCAAATTATTGACTGCTACCCCAGCAATTTGAGAATGGCCAAAAGACACTCTAACTGTGGAAGTGTGTTACTGCCATCTAGTGGCCAAGATACCTAAGTGCAGCTCTACTGAAGAGATGGATGCAAATTAAAAGTTCCCGTCAGCTTGCCTTTTTGGGGCCTTATCCAAGTTCAGTTTTCTGCCTTACATTATAAACTAAAAGCCATACATTATAAACTAATGTAAAAATAACTTTTTAAACTAACTACACCTATACTTTTTGTGGCAACCCCAACTATAATAAATGAGTAATTCACAAAGTCACTCGTGTGACTGCTTGCTAAATAGCCTTGGTCCTGGAATGCCTGAAAGAGAGATCGCTTGTGAACGACGTCTGCTTGCATCCCCTGTGGATAAAGGGGGCTGGGAGACTGGAGGGGTCAGGGGGGTGGTGATGAGTCACAACGCCGGGGCACATGATGTATGGATAAGCATATAAATCTCCTAGGAGACAGAGAGAGGTGAGCTGATGGCTGTCAATCATTCCTACAGGCTCCTCCCAAACTATGTTTAGAAAACAATATTTAAGGAACTGAGTCAATCTAATTTCAGCCAGGAAGGGAATGTTTTTTTATTATTATTATTATTTGGGCTCATATGTAATTGTTTAAAACAGAGGCTTTTGAGCTTAACTGAGAATTATTCACAACCAATAGGCCTAAAACAACACAACAGAATTACCAGAGTTACACAGAGGCCAACAAAAATTATGAAAGGCTTCACTCAAAATGGTAAAGCAACAGATTTGCTCAACTTATGTTAAAGATTACATGATCATAATCCCATTAGTAAAAGAAAGTAATGCTGCACCAGTTCGCTTTGCTTCTCTCCCAGCATGGAGGATGTCCCACAGTTCGACAAGAGGGAACACACTCCCGGATTGGATGCGGGAGGAGAACTCCCCCAAAACCAGGTCATGGAGGATTAAAGTGGCGTTGTGCCCGAGAACTTGGTCCCAAAGACTGGTGTGGAACTCTCCCCGTGGACAAGCTTCCCAAGTCCACTCAGGGAGCTTCAGCAACAGGAAACATTTAGAACTGGAATCACTGGGTGAGTCATTGTGCAATTCATCATACTTCAACATACAATTCAACATCCTTCAATAAAGAAAGACATGGTGTGTGTGTGTGTGTGTCAGTCAATGGAAGGAAATGCAAGTACCTTAATTCTTACAATCATATATCTCAAGAGTGTAATGGTTTATTGGTTAGCCCTTGCATGAAGACATTTATTATAAGAAATGCCATAGCAAGCTAGTAGGAAATGGGAATGTCTTCTTCCTTCAGGGACCCTGAATGGTCTTTGTTATGTCTAGGCAGCGACCTGTTGTGTTATTAACTTTGATTAACTGCCAAGAGCAGGTCTTTTTCTTAGATACATGTGTGTATGCGTGAATGTGTGTGTGTGGTTTTCCTGAGCGTATGGCAGGATTTCTGGGATAATGCTTGTGGCAGGTTTTCTGTTTGAGTATCTGGTACATTCCTGTATGTGTGTGTGTGTATGTACATGCGTCTGGCCGGTTCAAGTGCATGCAGTAAGCTGCCTTACATGCGTTTGTGTGTGTTTGATGCAGATTTTATTCTCCCCTCCATCTGGCTGCTTTGTGTGTGTGTGCCTTAGAGAGATCCCTAGGGTACAGGGGTATGGCACCCCTGCTGGTAGCTGGTGGCATTGAGCGGACTGAAGATGTCTCCGCGGACGAAGCGCAGGAACTTGCTCAGCGGGCAGAGCGGTGTGTGTGTGTGCCGTGGGTGCGTGCGGCAGAAGGTGGTGTGGAACGTCAAATCCTCGCCGTTGTAGAGCACACGCACAAACAGGTCGTCCTGAGAGATCTTCGCCTTCAGCTCCCTCCCTCGCTCCTTGCCCTTATCCTTTGCTGCTCTTTCCCTATCCCTCGCTCCACCGGCGACCAGCACTGTCGTCGGTCGTCTCCACAGCTCCATCACCAGTCTCGCGGCAAAGCCTGGGAAGCCAGCCACACCCTCCAGGCCCAGGGCGCTTAGCAACGGTGCCATGGTGATGTCGTGCGCCGAGGCCACGGTGAGCAAGGGCTCGGAGGGCGGCTGTGCCGGGTTGCTGCGGGCGACCCGCTCCATGCGGACAGCGGTGCGCTCCAGGTAGGGTTGTGCGGCCAGCACGGCGTAGCGGTGGTACAGTCCAGACGTTTGCCTCTCCCGCTCGTCCTCCTCTTGCTGCCGACGGATCTCCGCCAAGTGCGCCGGCGTCAGGCAGCTGGATGGCGTCTGCGGCATGGACGACGTGTCACTATCGCCGTCGACGCGGCAGGGGAAAGGCAGCCCGTGGCACAGGTGGCAGAGCAGCGCGTCCACGGGATTGGCTGCCCGGAGCACACGCGGCGTCACGCCCAGCGCTGCGGCCATGTCCATGTAGGCGTGGTCCAGCTGGGTGTCGGCCACGCGCAGCCGGTACTGCCGTCTCTGCTCGGCCTCCAGGTGGCGCTGCCGGGCTGGGCAATCACAGGAGCGGCCACAGAAGAGCGTGTTCCAGTGCTGCTGGACCCGCAGGCCAGTGCGGGAGAAGCCTGGCAGCAGCCCGTAGACCAGCGCCAGCCCACTCTGCAGAGTCCGGCTCTTCCCTGTGGTCTCCAGCAGCACCTGAGATGAGCTCAGAGACGCTGGCAGTAAAGGGGGACCACGCAGGTACGCACCCCGTAACACCTGCCCATTACGTAGGTGCTGGACTACACCTGAGAGGGGGGTAGAGTGCGAGAGAGAATATAAGGTCCTAGTTATAGACAATAATTATAGGCATACACTTAGAACATTAAAGGAGAAATCCAGTGTGAATCAATCAATGATCAATCAACAACTGCTGATTCCACCCCTAGGATTGAGCCTGGTCTGTCGGTCATGTCCAGACTATACATTTTGATGTTATAATCTGGCTTGTCAGGCTAAACAATTAGCATAAATACAAGTGTGAAAACCAAATGTATTTCCTTGTAAAGGTGTTGGTGTGGCTAACAACTTTATTGTACTAATAGTATAAAACATTCTTGGTTCTCTGAAGGAGAACATGAGATGCCCCTTTGGTGATTTTGCCTTGTTGATTCCAATTGCACTAAACCCTCTAACACTAAGCTTGACGTAGTGCGCTTGTGTTTTATAGCCTAAGGGCCAAGGTCAGCACATGCATGCCTGATGCCTGACTATGTCAAGCTTGCTGGTAGAGGGTTCAGCAGAATTGGAATCGACATGGCGATATCCCAACAAGTGCCGTAGAAGTGCTTAAACTTCTGTTGTTCGAGGTCACTGAGTGCTGTCGGTAGGAAAAACAAAATTTGATACAACACAGACCGAATAGTACACTGACACCTAACAATAACTAAATGGGGCATAGAAACTCACTTACAGTTTCATGTTCTGATTCCTATTATCTCCTTTAAGTCTCACACACACAGTATTAGGCATATTCAAGATAGTGGATGGCAGTCCTGCGTAGAGATGACAAAACGGCCTTGTTCGACTTTGCTTGCTTGTAAGTAACATCACTGACTTTTGCCCAAACAAGAAGTCCTACACACTCAGTCAGCTAGCCACCCAGCAAAGTCGAACAAGCCTGTTTTGTCACCTCTGCGCAGTGCTGCCTGATCTTGAATTCACAGTACCAGCAAATAATGGTCATAAAAGATCACAGCAGCTAGCTGTTTGTCCAGGTGAACCCAACCATGATGGCCTTTGACTGGTGCATTTACCTGTCTGTGTGAGCTCGCCCATCTCACAGACTTTGTGATTGGGCAGTCGGGGCAGTGAGGTGAGGGAGGCATCCCAGTTGTCCATCTGGCCATCTTTAGTCATGTGACTAATGAAGGAAGACAGGAGTGGGTGGGAGGGCTCTCTAACAGGGGGAGAATATAAATTCTGATCATGATCGTTCAGTCAAAAGTCAATGTCAAAGTTTTGTTTCTTTCAAAGCAGGAGAACAGGGGTGCGTTTCTCAAAACCATAGTTGCTAACCAGGTAGCAACTTAGCTGGTTGCCAATGGGAAAGCTAGTAAGTTAGTAGTTAGTTAGTTAGTAAGACAATATGCAACATGGCACTTGTTTATACAAAAGAACATCATGCAAATAGCATTTAAAATATCCATTTGTATGTAGTGTAGCACCCATGTTGTTACTACAGTAGAGCACTGGTTCTCACACTGGTGTCTAGTGCAGCTTGCCAGGGGGTACGTGAAACAAAGTGCTACAAAGTAACAACTACCATTTAAAAGAACGAATGGATATAAACCTCTATTGTTAAATTTGTGTTCCAATTATGGGGGGTCCTTGATTTTTTTCTGCTCCATGAGGGGTCCCTGGTCCAATAAACCCCTGCAGTAGAGGAATACATGGTACAGCACTATGTGGTATAGCTGTTTGTAGGGCTGAATAAAGATATATGCTCAAGGCCGTCACTACCACTATAGCACAAGGCTTACAATCACAGCCATAAGGATATCCATACCACTCCACTCTCACTCATATCACACTAGACGAGGCAACAGAGTAATTCAACAGTATAGTTGACATAGCAAACATAGTACATTTTTATGTTCATGTAACCTTTACAGCTAAACACAGCAAAACCTCAAATTTAAATTTCCAATGTCAATTTTCGCTAACCCCTTCGCTTGCGTCTCCCCTACAGATGAGCTGAATGAAGGTGTAGCACATTTGATTGCTTCCTGGTTTTGGTGGTGCTTCAGAAGTGCTTCAGCCTGATCATGTGCTTTTACTCCTGATCCGCACACGCTGCCATTTGTGTTTCTTTATGCACGACACCTCATTCCTCTGACTGCATACACTTTTATTTTCCGACTTCACACTTACACTGACCGTACTTAACCTCCTTTGTTCAACTCTTTATCTTTCATAAAATTATACTTGTGCTTATTGTAACCTTGCATGTGGTCTTCCTTTTCTGGATTCATAGCCTTGTGCCAGGCAGAATCTAACAGGAAACAGGTGGAAATACCCAATATTAATACTTCAAGTGGCCACAAGATGGCAGGACCAGCATACTACTGATCCATGAGTGAGAAGAGAATTGAGAGAAAGCACAAGTGTGTGTGTGTGTGTGTGTGTGTGTGTGTGTGTAAGCATCTCTGACAGACAGACTCGCATAGAGAGAGGACAGTCAGAGGCGGAAGTGGGGGAGGGGTTTAATAGGTTCAACACGACAAGGATTACATTTTAATACTGAAAATCTGCCACAGCAACCATGTGACTATTATGGGCTGTCAACAGCATCTAATAACCATGCCAAAGAGAGACAGAAAGAAAAAGAGAAAGAAAGAGAGAGAAATGGGGGGTGTTTGACTCATCATCAGCCATTATTCCTGCGAGATAAACCTTGTTGGCATGTCACCATGGTAACACGAATCCAAGAATTCCCAGTATCCCCCACACAAATTACAGTTAAAAGATCAGCAATCAGTAATCTTCTCGACACATACTCAAGCAGTGACATATGTGGACACACACACACACACACACACAGTATCTTAGCAGGATATCTACTAAGTCTGAGCATGACTGATTGTCTTGTCTGTTTCCCAGAATCTCACACACACACACACACACCAGCTCAGAGACCTTTGACCTCTACTGATAACACACAGGCAAAAGCTCTTGTGCTTCCCAACCATTCAACAAACAGCAGAGAGCATTCATGTGCTCCCAGACGGCATATACGACAGAAGGAAGATTGAGCTTCATGTACTCAACTGAGAAGAAGTTGAATTGACTAAAAGCAACTTTAATTGGTATACAAAGATTGGTATACAAACAGCTAGACTAGTAGTAGACTAGTATGGCACTAGTATGGAGCCTATGTGCACCAAAACAGTCCAGGTGGCAGATAGAGGCTCTGAAGGTGATGTTCACTGTTCTGTCTTCTCCAACATCACAGACCATGGATGGGACCAGTGTGTTGTGTGCAGGCAGCAGAGAGAGCCTCTGGATCCCCACCAGTGAGGACTGTCCATTTGAACTCCTTTTGACCCAGTTCCTCCCACAGAGAGGCAAAGTGTGTGAACAAGCATAAGTGTGGGCGCTCACACACACACACACACACACACACTCTCTCTCTCTCTTGTCCAGAGGGGCAGTCAGATCCCTATTAGACTGATTAGTCAGTCAGATTATACTAAGCCCCCTCCATTAAATAGATCTTATAACGGGCAAGATTAGGATGAGCATGAGGAAAATTATGAAAAAGAGACAAAGGGTGGGGGGTGTATTACAGAATAAAGAGATGAAAATGGCCCAGTGGGCAGTCCTCTATATGACTGCTGTATGATCATGGCCAGGTGTAGGATGTGTGTGTGTGTGTGTTTGTGTACTGTAAGTATCCTCCTCACACACCCACATCCATACCCACTATCAACTAGATAGTGAAATGCTTTTATGATCAACAGATGCTCATTCTTTTGTTCTGTCTCTTTGAAACACGTAGAACAAGATAGGCCTGTTTCCAGAAGACAATGCAACAACTCTCTTGACACGTCATAATGGGCAACTGGTCAAGCCGGTATGGTTCAAAGTGATTGCACAGATGCATGCATATTTTCTGTGTGAGTTTGTGTGTGTGCCTGTGTGTAACTCACCTGTTAGGGGACAGGGTGCAGTCTATGGATGGCTTCTTGGTCCTGGGGATGGAGTAAAGAGGGTAGCGGTCGCCATGGCGAATCATGACCTGTACTGAGAGCAGCTGGTAGTCTGCAGGGCTGTGTCCTAAAGCATTATGGGAAATGAGGTCAGTCAGGCAAAGATGCTCACACAGATTTGTTTATTAACAGGTGATCCAAAAGGAGTGCCTAGAAGTGCCGCAACTATGTGTGTGTGTGTGTGTGTAAGGATGTGCAAATCTGTCAATAACAATATTTAGACAACACTTGGCATTCTTAAAAATGTGTCTTAATCTCTCATTAAAAATATACCAGTGACACACTAATAATAAGATACCATTACACATGCACTTATTACACATATACACGCAAACACTGTCACGCAGTCCAGTGTGTGTGAACCCGGCAGTTTCCTTCTTGCCAACTGTGTGTGTGTGTGTGTGTTTGTAACCGACCCTCCATTCTCTTTCTCTCTTCCCATGTCTGTCTGCTAGGTGTAGCTTGGTGTGTTGCATTAGGGGTGTGTGTGTGTGTGTGTGTGTGTGTGTGTGTGTGTGTCTCTCACCCTCCCATGTCTGCTGCGTGCGGTTAGGGGTGTTGCAGTAGCGGTAAGCTCCAGCCAAGGGGTCGGGCGTGGCAGGGGGTGTCTGCAGTACGGGGTTGGGCCTCTTCCTGCTCTTCCCTCCACCTGAGTTGCCCGACACAACTGGAGACACCGGCACCAGCTGCACTGCAGGGAAGAAGAGAGAGAGCGAAACAAATAAACAAAAAATATATATAACTATAACAAACACACACACACACATATACACACACATAGCCATATATATATGGCTTTACCAAAGCAGACTACACCATCTTTTGGGTTAAGACAAACTCACCCATATTGTAGCTACTCAATGTTGTACACAACTTCTCATTTACACACACACACGCACGTACATAGAGATAGGGAGGGATAGCAGAGGGAAGAGTGTCTAAGAGTGTGGGTAGGTTAATATGCTACTGTGGATACATGATGCATTTTGGTACAGCAGTCCAATGCTTTATGCAAACATAGCATTTCACTGCAGACAACTTACGCACACACACACACATACAGCATACACAATACACATTAGACTACATGTTTGGTCTTTTATGCACTTGGACACACACTCACACACACTTGCTTAATGTATTGTGTATTATGATACAGTAGCTTGTCAGTCAATATTACAGTTCACTGTTAAAGAGAGGTGTCTCCTGGAAAATAAACATTCAAGTCTGTTTCTGTCAAGCACCCATACACATATATGTACACACACACACACACACACACACACACTAACTTGTGAAGAAGACAGAGTTGCTTTGTGGCTTTTTAACAGCTTAAACCACGCCCTGGCTGGGCAATCACCATGGCAACATCTGCCTAACCCCGCCCTCTGCCAACATCACCATGGGGCTGCCCAAAGACTCCTGGGCCTGAAGACTTCTCCTAGGCCAGTGTTTACTCAATGACTCAATGTTGGAAAACACTCTGTGGTGTTCAAAGTGCGTGTGTGTGTGTCTGTGCGCCCCTGCCACCATCACAGTTCTTTTCATAAACACACACACACACACACACCATCCATTATTCACTGAAAAAAGAGCCCAGACTTTGTATGAATTCCTGTGAGTTTGGGAAAGAACTCTCCTGAACCATAGTTTCTCTCTCTCTAACTCTTATGCATGCACACGCACACACACGCGCACGCACGCACACACACACTTTTGTTTGGGAACCTCATATATGCAGAGGCCCATTCAATGGTGTGTGTGTGTGTGTGTCTGTGTAGCATTCAGGCAGCAGTTCCTTAAGCCAAACTTGCCACCAGGTCAATGGGGCCTCTGGGACTGAAGGAGTATGGGAAATGTAGTCTACAACGTGCTTTTCCACAGGACTACACAGCAGTACACAGTCTAAGAATATTAGGGGGGGTGTGTGTCTGCGTGTGTGTGTGTGTGTGTGTGCATGTGCATGTTCCAATCTGGATAATTGAGAATGTTAAATGAATAACAAACATGCAATTGTCAACAAGAGTACAAATATTTCTGTGACATTCACTCTATTCGGAAAAGTTTTAAATACATTTTTTTTTTTATTTAACTCCGGCAAACTGGCAATATCTTCCACATTTGAAAGGGTCTTGATTTTAAGATTTTCAAACTTGTTTGTGGTTTCTGTTTTCGGCATGAGACACACCACTCTCCCAGTCTGATAGAGAACATCTGGTGCCTCATGGGGACATGGGGGTACGGGTACATACACACACACACACACACACACACACACACACACACACACACACACACACACACACACACACACACACACACACACACACACACACACACACACACACACACACCAAACACCTCTAAAACTCAAGGAGACAGGAAAACATGACTATGCTAAATATTACCCGACACTCACACAAACACTTTAGGCTATTTACTACAAATCACTTTATCAAATTATTTTCAAATTCTGTCCAAATCAAAACAAAAACAAAACGCAAAAAGATGCAAAATACTCTCTGGCACCTTCACCAGTCAATCAATCAATCAATTGGCCAATCAATAAAACTTACCGGCAATATATCAGTCACCTCAAACAATCCCCAACACACACCTTGACCCTGAGAGGACAGCAGAAACTTCCAGCACACACCAGTCTGACCCATTAGAATGGCAGCAGCCCATCCACATAACTAACAGTTAAACCTCCTAGTCCAACTTCTTGTGGCACCTTAAAACAACAGTAGCTCTTCTGTTTTTAACATCGTCTCAAAACCCTCTGATCCAATGATACTCACCAGCAAATGCCACGAACACCAGGGTCTGCATACTAACCACCGCTGACATGATGAATGTGACTAGGTGTGTGTGTGTGTGTGTGTGTGTGTGTGTGTTAGCATCAGTAAAGACTATTCAGGGAGTCTTTTCCCCCTATATCCTCTTCCCGCCTGCATACACACATTCACCAATCAGAGGCAGTAACCTGGGAAAAGATCCAATGGGAGCGCAGAACAGAGGTGAGGCAAACTGCACAAAGAAACTTTTGTAGGCTGCACTCTATGTGCTGAGGCAGTAACACACATACACATACATAGACACACACACATGCACACACACACACAGAACAGAACACACACAATCACAAAACATCATGGTTTTTAAATAAATAAATGCTCTAACTTTTCTGAGACTAACACAAACATACAAGTCTTTCCCTATGTGCAATCTGCCAGGACGAAGGAGAGAGAGAGAGAGAGAGAGAGAGAGAGAGAGAGAGAGAGAGAGAGAGAGAGAGAGAGAGAGAGAGAGAGAGAATCATTGTAAATAATGTTATGATTTGCACTTTCTCAGTCTCTCAATTCATTTGCTTCTATTATGCAAACTACAGGCTTAGTTACTATTAACAACTACTAATGGAACTGGCGACACACTGCTGCACACATTAAAAAAATGTACATCCTCTAAACCTATTTTTACCAGTGGTCCGGAATGCTTATAATATGTGTTCAGTGGCCCAAGCCCTGACTCTCATAAGGAAAACAAGATGAATAAAATACCAATCACAACTGTTCCAGCTTTGTATGATTCACAATCAATTTTCACTGAATATATTGTCAATATACTGTATCTGTGTGTATTACTCTGACACATTATGTGTGCTCATGTAAATTGTTCCTGTTACTTTTCCTTTCACTTCCAAGACACACACACACACACACACACACACTGAGAGAAAAGAGAGAGATAATCCTGATATATGCAAAGGGATTGAACTGTAGGTGTTGCATTGTTCAACAAATTGAATAGAACAATGGCAATTAAAACCATCGCTTACAAGGAATATTGCAAAATTTGCTGCACTTCTGAAGAGTTCTGTTAAAAAAGCTTAATGCTTTTACAAAGTGACTTACAAAAGAGGATTAAATTTCAAGCTACATTGTAGAAAACCCCTTAGAGAGAATGCCCCTAGTTAGTAACAGGAAACTGCTGGAAGGTGTGGGTGCAGAAGTGTACTTCAGGGCAGGACACACGCGCGCGTGCGCGCACACACACACACACACACACACACACACACACACACACACACACACACACACACACACACACACACACTTGCACTTACACTTACAGTACTGCAGGCTGTAGCTGTGAGCAGCCAGTGCACACACAGAGACACAAAGACACACTTACAGTACTGCAGGCTGTAGCTGAGAGCAGCCAGTACCACTCCAACCACCAGCAACAGGATGAAGCGGTTCCTGGCCAGCATTGTCCTCTGATTGGTCCTTCCTGCTGTCCATCAGCCCTCCATTGCCCGCCCCCTCTCCTGCCACCTAATGACATGACACAGGAAAGATCAACAACAAAACAAATCAACAGTTAACAAACTAAAACCCTGGATAGATAAATACAGGTTTAGGCCAACTTGTCATAACCAACTCGGCATGTAACTCACTGTTTGTGTCTGACAAATGGGTGTTTAATTATGTATGGACAGTAGAGGGGATAGAATACATGGATACAAGACATACTTTCCACTTAACAATACACTACATCTGTAATGTGACGGCATGCATAGGAAGCTACTAACCACAAACACACCCACCCACCCACACACAGTTTTAATAAGCAGCACAACATTAGCCTAGTTGATTATTATTAACACAATCTAATCTAATCTAATCAATATCCAGTGAGGCAAGTTTTGCTTCTGACATGATTCATTCTGAAAACCACAAAACAGGAAGCGACAGATAGAGGACAGATAGAGAACAGAAAATGAACAAAAAAATAAGAACATTTAGAAGCTAATGCAAGCACAGATGCAAACTGAAAGCCAAACACTCATATACGGAACACAAAGTCAGATAGACAGGCAGATACACAGACACCCTGTATGAACGTGTCCACACACACACACAAACTACCCTGCAATCTAGGTTTGCCACTGAGCAGACAAGGGCATCATTATGTCTGAGAATAGACTGGAGCCTGCAGAACTTCTCCAGTTTATCCAGTGTGCAAAAGCAGAGCTTCACAATCACCTCAGGTCTATTTGGACTCATAAGTGTGAACACTTCCTGTCGTCTTCCTCTCTGTCCTTCACACCCTCTGAATCACTCTCACACACAGACAGCCGGCGTTAGGGAAGCAACAGACGAGGGAGATATTAGGAGACTGAAAAAAGGGAGAAGATGGAAGGACAGGGAAGAGAGAAAGAAGAAGAGACACAGAGAGAGACGTCTGCCTTTTCTTTTTATCCCACTTGACTACAGGAATTCTGATTAAGTTTTATCTGATATCGGTGGCTGGTGTGCTATGGGTTGCACCAGCAAAGTGCGGCTCCATCAACACCCAATTCGCATACGCGTTTACCCAACCTAAAAGATAGAGACCTAAAAAACCTGGCACGCTGTAATATCTATTCCGGATAGCCCAGTTTATATTCTACCGAAAGGACACTTATATTCCAAAAATACAGAGACCTTGAAACGCCGCTGTTTGTTGTTGGAGCTAACTTACCTAACGAAACCGAGACAGAAGTTAACGTTACGTTAACGTTATCCTGTTCAACCACAGGTTGCCGATTCTTATTGGAAGACTAGCAATATCAACCAGCCACTTAACGTTAACCATGTAACGTTAATGTCCTTGACACAGTCCAATCTGATTACTTCAGATTTATCGACGGTATTCTCGTAACCATTTCGCTAGCCTAACATAGTCCACTTCAGTTGGGAACATTATTGAACTTTATAATAATTTAACACTGGTGTTACACTGTGTAACGTCAGGCTACTTTGGCAGGCAGTTTCAGTAACCAAAGAGAAAAGGAAGCTCAGCTACGAGATGAGTCACTAAACATCCCTATAATTTAAAGAACGCGCTGCAAAACGAACCTAATCACACTTTTCGTTGGAGACTGGAAACCCTAGCGTTAATATTTCAAGTGTTTTAACATTAGATACGCTACATTACATTACACGGAAGACTAGCATAGCATGCTACTGTTTCCTTACCATAATAATCCGTTATTTTCCAGATTCGTTTTAAATCAAAGTGCAAACTACCTGTGCTGCAAACACATACCTGCACAATGGGTGGTCTCTACTGTTCCGTGAACCTCAAGAAAGCTGCACTAGGAAGGATGGATAGCACTAACCTACTGCCCTCTTTGCTTGCCTTGCTGACAGCCTAGTTGGTTTGATGTCTTGCCTTGTGTTTGTTGCGCCGCTTATCCCAGAGCACTACTTCCTGCTGCTGGAAAGATGCGGTAATGCATGGAACCGCAATCCTTCAAGCAAATGCTATCCCCCATTTTGGTCCAGTGTTGCCAAATTGGAAATGTCGAAGTAATACCTTGCAAAGGCTCAAAATTATTTTTGGAGGAAAAAATCCTTTACTAACCAAACGTATAAAATATAGCTGTTTAAACTATTTTGCATTTACATTTGAAGTATTTTTCATTTTTAAAGCAATAGCCTAACACAGGAAATTTTGAACAAGATCTACAAAACCCCAACAATACCTGGGTGAAGCCTATTTTAGCCTACTTTTTCCCAACTAAGTTAATTCAATGAAAAAGCGGGGGAATATTTTTAATATGTGGGACACAGGCCAAATGTATTTGCTATAAAGTAATCTATAAAGTAATACAAAAATCGTATTTATTACCTGTCCTTCATGGAGATAAATCAATTTCACCTGCGATAAATTGATAAATCGAATAACCTGCATTTTCATGCACACAGTACTATTCACAGTGTGTGTGTGTGTGTGTGTGTGTGTGTGTGTGTGTGTGTGTGTGTGTGTGTGTGTATGTGTGTGTGGGTGGGTGGGGGGATTGGGGGTGATCAGGGGCGCATTTCCCAAAATAATAGTTGCTAGCTATTTCTCACTTTTAAAATATTATGCACTCATTTATAACATTATATTGCATACCTCCACCAGTTGCTCTTTCCTCAGCAGAGTGCAGTACCTCAGAAACAGGAAGAAACCTACAAGGGGACAGGATACATTATAACAATATCATACAATACAACATCAGTCAGTCAACAACATCAGTCAGCAACAACAGCAATGAAACACACAACATTCGAACACACACATGCACACACTATCACACAGATATGCATGCACACACAAGCACACATACACACACACAGTATGTTCCTTTTTGATTACCCTTATCTCTATCATTCATTATTCAAAACACACACACACACACACACACACACACACACACACACAGTATGTTCCTTTTTGATTACCCTTATCTCTATCATTCATTATTCAAAACACACACACACACACACACACACACAGCCTCACCATGAAGGCCATGAAGGAACAGATAAAAAGTGTTCTCCTGCAGGGGGGATATGGAGCTGAACATCTTTATCCCCCAGGAATGCCCAGAAATGGAGTAGGCCTAGATAACAAAGTCAAAGTCTAAGTGTACTTCTTTGTCAATTCACTATGTAACAGGCATTACACAGAGGACTGAAATTTAGTTTCACCAGACACCAAATGTGCAATTTAAACTAGAAACATGCACATGCACGCGCGCACACACACACACGTAAAAACATACAGCTACACTCATGGACATGAAGTGTACACAGACATCCACAATAAATAGACATAAGACATACGACATACAGGTAAACATGTAAAGAAGGAAAGTTTGAGGCTCTTCTTGGTAGCTGGAGAGAGCGAGACAAATGAGAACAGAGAGAGAGAGAGAGAAAAGAGTCACATTACATAAACCAATAAACCATACACAAATGTGGTTACACTATGTAAGTCCTGTTGACAATATGTATGTATCTGCCTTACAGTAATAGAACAATGTAAAGAATGCCTTAGTTAGCAGCTGCGCTGTTGCTGCGCTGCCGCAGCTGCGCTGTTGGGAAACGGGCTACTGGTTTTCTACTTATAGTACCCTCCTGTCCTTTATCACAACAACTGGGACACTAGGTAAACCTGCCACATGGGGATGTTAGAAGACATACACACACACACACAAATACATACACACACAGACACAGATGCACACATTATCCCTACTGAAACAAGCTGGATATATTTCATGACACATATATATGAGGAGTTCGAAAAAATAGGTCCACAACTGAGATTGAATGGTCAATTGGTGTCAGCATATTAGTGAACATCACTTGGTGAGTTTCATGTCTTATACAAGCAAAAGGCTAATGCATTTTAGGTAAGATTGCAGCTGTGTGCTATGCAACAACCCAAAATTCTCTGAACAGAGGCATTTGTCAAAATTTTAATCTTAACCATTATATTTCATCATAAACAAATCAGTTTATGGCTTTAAGTGTAAAAAAAAAATTGTCCTTTAATATGGAATTACAAAGGAAAATTGTATGTTACATTAATTCAGCTCATATCATTCATTTGATTTCTTTCCTAATTTTAAGTGTCATCTTTTGTCTGTTTAGGGAGATCCAGACACACCTTATCCAACTGTGACTCCCTGTGACTGTCAAGGCAGATAGAACTAAAGTCTACAGTGCGCAGCAGATTGACATTTTTTCATCATTGAGGGTACAATGTTGGTACCATCCAGAAAAAGTACAAAATAGTTCTGAAGGTACAGATGAGGCAAGGCACAGAGACAAGCATTTGTACCTTTCAAGGTACCAAGCTGGACCTTTTTTCCCTAGAGAGTCTGTGGATGGTCATGGTTTCTATTGACTTTTATTGCCAATATTTAGTCTAGTGCAGTGCAAACAATGTATTTCAGTACACTGGTAGCATTTTACATGTGTGCAGCAAGTCCATGTTGAATCTGATTATATGGGCTGGACTCGGGCCGGCACAGTTAGAGGAGGCTATTAAAGGCTACAGAGACGAGCAAGAGTTTAAATAGTCAAGCATGATTAGGTTTCCTTGTTGCGAAATGATTGGAAATGAGGCTGCAGAAAAATGAGGAAAAATGAGTCCGTGTCCGTGAGGAAAAATGAGTCCGTGTCTGTGTGATACAGCCGAAAAGTTATTTTTTTGGGGGGTAATGTTATTTATAAGAATTTATGTCGACACATGAGGCAACAGAACCATATGGTATGCAACAGCGGTTGTTGTATTTAACAACCTGCTTACTGATGTGGGCTGCGTATGTTGACGTTGCTCCAAGGTCAGCGAACTTCAACAATGTGTATGTCGTTGAAGTGGAACATCGTAATTCCCTTAAATGGCAAGAGATGAATGCGTCAGCGAAATGGCATTTTTTCCATGCTGGTTCAGTAGCCGACCACACCGTAGTGTGAGAGTGGAGGTGGCTGGCATTAGGCAACTATATACTTTTAAAGATATCTTTAGTATTTTTGGCACTGCTCTCACTCGGCCAATCGGCAAGACACACACCAAATCTGAGGTCGGTCGGATAAGTAGTTCGAGAGTTATGCGTGGAACAGACAGAGTGGCCCACGGACAGACATTCCCTGTTTTAATAGATAGCTTTTATGGTCGCTGTCATTACGTTGTTTATGCTTTGCCTCTGACAAAACATCAGGCAAATACAATATATAAATGAAGATGTCCTAAACATTGTAGGGAAACAGCAGTCATTTGGAATGGACGATTCCGGAGTCTGCACGTCACAATGGGATTTAATTGTGTCTGATTGTGACGCTGCAATATGTCAATGAACGCATATATAAATAAGCCACAACGAACCTTCTGGCCTCATTCAACACTACAGTGCAGTCAAGCACGCACTCATTTCCGTCAGGTTTTTGTCGGTAAGTATTTTCCATTGGCCTTCTAAGTATTCTTAAGCATCCTTCCTCCTCCTCAGACAATTATTTCCACCACTAGTCATAGAAGTTGTAAGTGATGTTGAAAGTAATAAAACTGTCTCTTCTTGTCGGGCCAGCAACTACCTGAACACCTATTGCAAATGTCACTGTCGGATTCCGAATCCACCATGTCTACCTGGGGGACGAACCAGGCTGGCGACACCAGCTTCCTAAGGCAAGTTCAGATATTAATTTTAAAAGGCTTCTTAAAATTTATTTAAAACTTAGAGAAGTGAACCATTTCTTATTCTGATGAAATCCTAAATTAATTAAGTGCATTCATTGCAAGTGATCCAGGTTTTGCTTAAAATATATTTAAAAAACAACACAGACAGATACTTCTGATTGTGACCTATTGTTCTGCTAGGCGCCTGAGTCATCCCTGCACCCCAGAGAAAGAGCCTCGTTGTGGACTCAGTGTTGCCCTTCTGCCCCTGGCTGAGCTCCTATGCTGCCCAGGGTGCAGCACCTTCCTGCTGCACCCTATCTCACTGCCCTGTGGCCACTGCCTGTGCCCAGCCTGCCTGGCTGCCTTGCGCAAGAAGAGCAAGGCCCACAAGTCAGTAGGCACCCCCACAGATTCAGATGCCATCTCTGTCAACTCTGCCACTGGCCCCACCGTGGTGGACCCGTTGGCAGTGTGCCCTCGGTGTCAGGCCAGCTACCCGTTGCTGCCTGGAATGGCCTGGTCCTTCCCTGCCAATGTGCTGCTGGCACAGACGGCGCAGAGGCTACTGGTTGTCCATCCTGAACTGCACCGTCTCCAGCGTCGCGCTTCCCACCTCCGTGCCTTCCATGTCCTTCGTACCTCGACAACGTGCCCCCTGCCCGTGACCGTGGGTCCTCACCCGGCACCCTGCGAGCTCTGCTCCAAGCGTCGGCCCGCCCAAAACTACTGTGCCACCTGCCGCCTTCACTACTGCACCAAGTGCCTGCGCAAGCTCCACGGGAACCCAGCGTACGGCGCCCACACCTTGGCTGAACCCGCCCAGGAAAAGGGGCGGGAGCTATGCCCCGCCCACCCCGAGTGCTCACTTACTTACTTCTGCCAGAGCGATGGTGCCCTGGGCTGCCATGCTTGCATGACGCAGCCCGATGGCACCCATCACGGACACCTGGTGGCGCCACTGAGTGAGGCGCGAGCCAGCGCTGAGACCATGCTATGTCATGCATTGGAGCATGCCAACATGGGTGAGAGAACCAAGATGCAATATGTACATATGGTGTACACATTTTGACATGTTTAAATACATATGAATACAAATAGAGACAGATTTTCTGTGTGTGTGTGTGTGTGTGTGTGTGTGTGTGTGTGTAGTCCAGCAGCAGTGTGACTCTGACTGGGAGCAGATGGAGGCTCTGTCAGCGTGTGTGTCCACCGGCAGCGTTGAGCTCCGCCGCACCATTCGCCAGGGCTTCCTGTCCCTGCGCAATGCCCTGCTTGACCAGGAGCTGGCGCTGCTCTCCCACCTGGACGTTGTGAGCTCCAGCACCGATGCAGTGGCCCAGGCCTTCATCAAGCGTGCCGGCCCTTTGAGGCGATCTCTGGCTGGGATGTGTGAGATCAGCAAACAGGTCTATACCCAATCCCCGTCCCTTCATGTGTCTTTTTATATTGTGTTTTGCAACTAATGGCATAGTTATTGACAAATTATTACGCTGTCTTGCATGAATTTATTATTTAATTGATACAGTTACAATTCCTACACAAAAATTGTGTTTTGTACTGTGCTGTCTTAACCATGCAAGTCATATATTTTTTAAACTGCACTAATGACATGGCATAGTTATGGACAAATTATAACTGTCTTTTATATCATTTATAAATTTATAATAAACATTACCCTTACTTACTCATTAGGCCCTCCTGGAGTCACGGGCCTCAGTGTTCCTGCAAGGTGCTGCAGGATTGACTCGCTGGCTGGGGGGACTGAGTGCCGAAATGCAACGCCCAGATACCCACCTGCTCCCGGCCGGGCACCAGCCATTTGCCGGGGCTGAGCTGCACTTCGACGACCTGCTGCACGACTTGCAAAACCTCATGGGAAAGCACTTATGCTGGAAACCTGCCAATGTGGTTGCCATGCCAACTGCCATTGCTACGGAGACAATTGGTGAGGAGAAGGCAGAGGAGGAGGTTAGTGCCAGGGGGGAGGTGGACATGGATGCTGTGCCCAGGCTGGGCACTCCCTCACTGGACAGTGTGGGTGAGGAGGAGTTCCTGGAGCTGGAGGAGCAGCTGGAGATGCCAGCTGGTGATGGAGCTAGAGAGGCCAAAGCTCTGCTGCTGCCCAGACCCCCTATCATCTACCAGCACAACATCTATGGCACCACTGTAGAGGTAATGTACAGTTTCTAGTACTCTGTGTGTGTGTCTGTATGTGTTTGTTTTAACGTCTTCTGGGACTGCAGGTGTTATGGATGGTTCCCATGGGAGAAGATGTGCACTCCTTTGACGTGCACTTCCAGGATGCCAGTGTGAGTGTGTCCAGTGGGCGTGGTGTGATGATGGCTGGGGTCAAAGGTTGCAGCCTCCAAACCTCAGGGCTCCGCCATGACACACAGTACCTGTTCCGTGCACGCTCAGTCAACAAGCACGGCCATGGCGCCTGGAGCTCCGTCTACCGGGTCAGTGGAGAGTCCAGCTCTGCTGTTTCTGTGACAGCCTGCAACTTGTTCCGATGGGTGGTTCTGTAACGCGTTGATAACTGTTTTCATCTGACCACTAGGTGAACACTGGACAAGCGGAAGAGGGGCAGAAGGAGCAGAATTCCGCTCTGACCCAGGACGCTTAACCATGGAGACATTTGTTTCATATCTACACAAACAAAAGCTCACATAGCTCTACTTTATCCTTGAAAAATTATCATTTAAAAAGAAAAAACGTATTCAACTGCTTCAATAAAGCAAGCATATATCAAGAAAAAGCCAGCGATTACTTTACATTATCCCAGTCGGCAGCTTCCTTGAAGGGGGTATCAGGGGAGGAGGGTATTATACATGTTAATTTATGTCTTTTACATGTGTAACAATAATAATGATACTAATAATGATGTTAATAATAATAAAAATTATAATAAATAATCTGAAATAATCTTAAACTACCTGAACCCCAATTCATGGCTATAGTGCCCCAAAACCATGAACAAAATGTTCACTGCACCACAAACCAATGCCAGTCCCACCTGACATCCTGCCCGGATTGGGCTGTCAAAGCCATCCCAGAGGCTCAGGTAGAACAGAAACAGGTGATGTAGGGAAGGTAAAGTGAAGAGAGGGGGGAAAAAGGGAGGGGTGAATTCAAAAAATGTTCCAGCTTCCATCCCCCTACCTCATATATATGGCTGTATTAACAGATAAGGAGGGATATGTGGGTGTGGAGATAAGATTGGATCTCAGGCACAGAGGGTCAGGTCATGTCTGTAAATAGGTGAGGAAAGATGACTAAGGGGAGGATGTATCCTGAGAGTTGTTTGAGTTGGGAGTGGATGGGTTGTCCAATGATATATAATCTGTTTTTTCCAATGTGTAATGTGTACTGTGTTCCTTGATTTCCAGTTCGAGGATTGTTTTCTTGGCAATAGCGCTACTAGCAGGATTATATTGTTTGTGGTGTTTAGAATGGTTGCAGATGTATCTCCTAGTATGCACAGGGAAGGGGTTTCTGGGATGGGGCAGCTAAAGTCTAGTGAGTAGTGAGTGAATTCTGACCCAAAACTGAATATCGGAATGCAATGCCAGAAAGCGTGAATGTATGTGTCTGGGTTGTTCTGCATGCAGTGACAACATGTCAGAGCAAAAACCCATTTTAGATAGTTTCTCTGCAGTAAAGTGAAATCTATTAAGTACCTTGTACTATATTAGTTGTAGATTTGTATTTTTAGTCATGAGGTAGACGGGTCCAGCAGCCAACACCGGGAGTAATAGACAAGTCTGATTCACATTTGTGATATGGAAGGCTTCAGGTTTTTTCTGGGTGGGACATAAATTTGTATATTTTTGATTTTTTTTGGAGGGAGGGTATGTTAATCAATTCCAAGATTAGTGGGGGGAAGTTAGCCGTCTGGATATAAATTTTTGCTTGGATAGTTGATTTAATCGGTAGGTATTCTAAGAAGTGTTTACTCTCTCTGCCATGCTTCTGGACCAAATGAGCAAGAGACCAGTTTGTTGTCATGAATAATGTGGTGAAGTTGAGTGATGCCCTTGCCTTCCATGTGACGAAGCTGGGTGTTTTTTTTTTTTTTTTTGACAGTAAAATCAGTCTTGATGATGTTAGGGGAGAACTAGTGATGTGATAAAAATGCCACCGGCAGCTTCTATAATACCACAAAATATATTAATTAATAATATAACATAATATTTTTTTCTTTTTTTCTACACTGTTGATAGTATTTTGCATCTTTGCATCTTTCAGGGGATTAGGGGTTAGGGCTCCCAGGTCCTGCTTACCCTAGGCACCCAAAAGTACCTTGAAACAGCCATGCTTAAACGGAAAAGAGTTGGAAAAGTCTGGATTCAGTTAAAAAGTTCCTACAGACACAGACAGAAGCTCCATGAATCCCAATAATACGACCATTTATGATATAGTTTAACTGTTGGTTTATTTGATTCTTGGATGAGGAAATATAAAAAGAATCATGGTATTTTATTACAATTACAATTAATAAAAAAAACAAAAGTTATAATTAGTTTAAAGTGTGTGTGATAATTCTCAGGTTAATTGAATTGTGGGGTACTAGCTGTGAAGCTGTCACAGGTTGCTACTTTTTCACCAGCAGAGTGAGGTAACTCAGAAACAGAGAGAAACCTGCAAGTGGACAGGATACATTATAACAATAAGAGCGACATAATCAGAAACAACATTAACAGCATTGAGATTTGGTCAGGTTGCTTGCAATATTTTGTCCATTCTGTTATGGGCTCTGTTTTATGTCCTTATGTCTTCTACTGCTGCAAACCAAATTTCCCCTTGAGGGACAATAAAGGTCTGAACTAATTATTATATCATAGTCAACATCATCATTGGCAACAACAGCAACAGCACAAATGATTGAACGCATACGCATACGCATTCTCACACAACACACACACAGCTTCACCATGAAGATCATCGAACATCGAAAGTACAGAACAGGTAACAACTGATCTCCTGCAGGGGAGCTATGGAGCTGAACATTACTATCCCCCAGGAGATGCCCTGCATCCAGGACAGGGCCAGCAGGTTGAGAACTGTGCCCTTATTCTGGCCCTTGTCATGGAGAAGAGCACTATTGGCCTGGGAATTCAGCCGTATGTACAGGACCAAACTGAACATGATTAGGTTAAACACCATCACCAGCAAAAGTAGCAGCAGGTCAGGATCTGTGAGATCAGATTTTCCTACTTGATGAGACAACTGGCACACAAAAAGGGGAAAGTGAGGGTATATTACAGGAGAGAAAGTGAGGCAGAGGCAAAGAGGATTAGCCCAAGACGAGAGGAAAGTTGGAATTGAGTTGGCAGTGTTGGCAGGGTCACCTTCAAAGTTTCGGTCTCCTAAGATTGCAGATACTACTCGGCACTGATGCACATGGAAATGAAGTGTAGTAATCAGTGTGTGATGTGTGCACATGTGTGAGTAAGTTGACTGACTGACTGAGGAATGTGATTGTTGGAATATTTAGTATTATATGGATGAATCAGTGAGCCATGGTAATTCAGAGAAAAGTTATTTTGATCTGAGCTTCAACAAACATGGCAAAATAAAAATATATATTCAAAAATGTAAATACTATTATAGAAAGAGTAGCTGGACGCTCTTGAGTATTCTTGGACATGTCATTGCCGTTATAGTTTGAGGTGTGGATGTTATCATTCACATTACATTTTTTTTAATCACTAACAAGCATTAACCTATACTTAAAATACTTTTTCTAAACTCTAAACACAGCAAAACACCTACATCACACAATTAGCCAAACAGTTAGTTTCCTTATCAAAAGCACATTTTGTTAACAAAACACACACAATCTGGCTCAAAATCAAATAATTCTACCAAACACCAGCATGTGTTTTTAAACAGTGAACATGTAGTCCGTCAGAGTATACTGACTTTCAAAATGCTAACAAGTGATGGCAATTCTGGAATTCCATTCATTCACCATTCCATTCAAATCCACCACTTCATGGACTACATTCACTTCGAAACCCTGGTTCCATTTACCAACAGTAACCACCAATTACATTTGCGTGAGTGCTTACAGTGATGTGTGCCATTTCTAAAATGAGTCATTTTAAATGACATAATGAATGTTCCATAGAAATTCTTCAAGAATTGTTGCAAGACTTGTTATTCCCAGCTGCTAACATGCTTCTACCCAATCTGTAATCATTGGAGAAGGTGGAGAGGGTATCAGTTGATCTGGTAGCACTTGGAAGGTCATTCCACCAGCGTGGAACCAGATATGAGAAGAGTCTGGATTGACCTGCACAAGGTGTTGGCCGTGCTAGAAAGCGTTCCTTAGAGGAGCGAAGCGGTCGTAGGGTGACATAGGGCTTCAGGAGAGTATTCAGGTAGGTGGGAGCAGAGCCATCATTCACCTTGTAGGCCACCATAAGTGCCTTGAATAATGGCCAATACATCTGGCTAATTATATAGCAAGACCCTGGCTGTTGCTGGCAGGCTTGTGGCATTTTGCTCGTTAGTTCTCCAATGTATGTGGCAAAATAGCAACAAGGCACCAATGGACCCTAGTGAGAACCAATGAGCAAAAACACAAGTGGAATGCCAGAATTTCACTACCTGGGTTCTTATTTGGGGTAAAAAACTGCAGTTTGTGTTTAGTATAAGGAATGTTTGTGTGCTGAAGTTGATTTGAAAGAGTGACTCAAATGATGCAGGTGTATTTTTTTTTTTACAAGAATGACATTTTGAAAACATATTGTAAAATTTTGAGTTTGACATAGATGTGACATAGGTGTGTGTGTGTGTGTGTGTGTGAGAGAGAGAGAGAGAGAGATAATGTCCAGGTTAGCTGCTTGAGTGTGGGGTGCTGGCTGCAAAGCTGCTGGTCGCTAATTTCTCTTTCCTCAGCAGAGTACAGTACCTCAGAAACAGGAAGAAACCTGCAAAAGGACAGGATACATTATAACAGTATCAGTGACATACCAGTATCAGAAACAGTAACAACATATCATCACTTTGACATAGCATTACATTACATAACATTATTAAGATCATTATTATTGTTATCAAGAACATCAGCAATGAAACATATAAATGATCGAGTGCAGACACATACTCAGTTCCCTACATGCTTACACACATACACACAAACACACTAAATGCACACACACTAAAGCAGACTCTCACTCATTCACACACTCATCAACACATGTACACACACACATACACAATGTATGTATGCACGCTCACAAGCATACACTTTTTTACACACTGAGACACACACACACAGCCTCACCATGAAGGCCACTGAAGATAGAGAACAGATAAAAAGTGATCTCCTGCAGGGGGGCTATAGCGCTGAACATCATTATTCCCCAGGAGAGGCCCAGCATCCAGGACAGGGCCAGCAGGCTGAGCACCATGCCTCGATTCAGCCCCTTGTCCTGGGGAAGAGGACTGTGCATCCGGGCCTTCATCAGCTGGCGTAGGACCACACTGAGCATGGTCACGTTAAAAAGCATCACCAGCAGAAAGTAGCAGTAGGTCAGGATCTGTGGGATGAGGTTCTCCTTTTTTATGAAACACCTGGCATAGAGAGAATGGGAGTGGGTAGATAGCAAAAGGGATAGGAGGGGGGAGTTAGGCTATACACCCCATACAAATCCTGTTGAAAATAATTACATTTTTATCTGTCCAATAGGATGTAAGCTATAATTTAGATCTTTGCACACAAAAAAGAAATACCAGTACAGAAGATAGTAGCCACAAACTCTTTTTGGCTATTTATTCACAAGTGTTCACAGTGACTGCCTTAAAGGAGAAATCCGGTGTAAATCAGTCAGTAGCCCTGTTGTTCAAGGTCACTGAATGCTTTCTGTCTGTTGTTAGAGTATTAGAATATCAATCATAATCACAGACTATGACAAAAACGGTTACTAATAGAATACAAATATACACATTATATATATATAATATATATATATATCCCCATCCTTACACATTAAGGTAACGGCTCCACTGTCTCTGATGGTTCTGTTAACTAAAATAAGCAGAATTTTTGTTGGACCAGACTGGTAACGGGGATTACCAGGGTTTACGGGGAAATCTTAAATTCTATAAATTAGAAAAGCACACGGAGAGTGCAGACCTCTGCCAAAGCAATATATGGTCACTGACCCAAAACAAATTCTAGATGGTGTTATGGATTACCACTAAAATGTAACCATCCGTTCCTTGTCCTAATAGCCACATTGTCCAAAAATGTCATCCAAATCTGTACAGTATTTTCGAGTTATCTTGCTCACAGACAGACAAACAGACAAACAGAGAAACGGCAGTGAAAACATAACCTTCTTGGCAAAGGTAATAACTATAGGAGTACCACCTTCCAATGTTAAAGTTTTTGTAATGTTCCATGTTAGCTGGGTATGATCTATTGACACTGCTCATACCGAGTAAGGTTTAAGGTTATGTTAGGGATAACGGCCACCAAGATGTCCCGATATAGGGGAATAATGCACAAGGCATGGGTGAAGAACAGCACAATGTTGAAGGCGGAGTGCTGTTGCCTACACCTGTTCTATAATTGCCCTATATTGTGACACCTCGAAGGCCATTATCCCATTTATCACCCAGTTGCAACTCATGCGTATAGACAATAAGCGACTGTTTAAAACTTGAATGAAATATGCAGTTCAGTTTTAAAAGAAACCATCCTTTTCAGTTGCTATACTATTTTGTTTGGTTATTGACCACAGTAAGCTTGATAACAGCTGATTCCTACTGACGTCTACTATGGTTGTTATAGTTACATTCAAAAGAGCATTATGGCATTGATATGGAACGGTGATTAAACTTTTTTACCAGACGTCATCAGGGAATAATGGACACCCTGCCAGCCAATCAGAAAACAGTACTACATTTCTGTGGTGGTTAATCATCTATATTGTACTGCCAATAGAGGTCAGTCTGGTATTCTACTTACATTGATATGGTTCCCCCCTTTTCGTCCTCTATCTTGGCCTCTCCATACAATTTCAGACCAACTGCAACAGCAACAGGGACAGCAGGCAAACCTGACACACAGCGATGCAAGGAGACACACACACACATACACACACAGGGACAACAGACTAGAAAACCAGTTTGCAATTAATTATGCTAAGATAGCTTAATTGTTAAAGAATTAAAGAAATGGATGAAATAGTCTAGCTAATTGATACTTTGGAGTCTGCTAAATGCAAAGGAATGCTAAATGGACCAACTGGCAAATTTTCTTTTTTTTTTGTTAAATAAGTTTTAATCTATTTCAACGATCTGTTTTGACAGGCAGTCTGAATTCCAGCATTTGCAGCTTTCTCACCCCAGAGGCGCACACACACATAGATACACATACACACTTACCCCACCCCAAGATACCAAGTTTGAGCAGATATTTCCTGATGTGGATGTTGAAGACACGTATGAACAGCAGGTAGAGGTGGAGGCCCTCAATGGCGAACCAGGTGAGTAGGCTCAGCTCAGCATAGTGTGTGAGCGCTGCCATGGCAACACAGACTTCTTGGATTTTCAAATCTGTCAGGAAGTCGTTGATGAGGAAGCTGAGGTTGAGGAAGAAGAGGGACACACAGACGTGGAGATGGATCCAAAGGGAGTTCTCAGAGGGACCTTTCCTGTTCAGGGAGGGAAAAAATTAGGAAAAGAGGGAGATATTAAGGGAAAATTCTTCACTTCAACTCATAGACCTGATGTTTGAGGTGACTTGGTGTTCATGAACAACAGGGCTATGGGTTGAAATGAGCCAGAATTTTCCTTTAAAGACATAAAATGAAAAAAAAAAAGGCTTGTTTAAAACAGTGGTCTATCTGCATGCAAGAACATATGAAAAGTGCTAGACATTCGCAACCACTTTCATGTTAACACTTTCATGTAATTTTCTGTTTTTTAAATCTCAGCCAGAAATTGTGCCAAACTAGACAAAGGATACATCTGATATAATTTGTATTTGACTGCCTCCCACTTCTCTCCCCTCCAAACATAAACCTGCCTTCCTGCCTGTCATGTAGTGAAATGGAAATGCCACATACCAAGGTGTGTTCTCTCAGTAGGCACAAGTGAATGCACAGCCCAGTAACTGTAAACTTGTGGTCAACAGATTCTGTCATGCTCACACTAATCCTTGCATGGCCTTACAAGAATAGCTGAAACAGCTCTATGTTTGTGTCTGCTCGAACAGAGTCAACAGTTGCAGATTCCTTGAAGCCTCCAGCCATATACATTTATGCATTACACTAGAGTTAGTATTTTTGTCTATGGTTGTCCAAATGGGCATTATGTGCTTGATTAGGATGGGAAATGTTATGGGCAAGTAATGATGACATTGTTTTAAAAAAAAACATTCCAAATAACTTCAGAAACATTAAAATCAGCATTTCCTGGACTAGTTATCAGGCCTGTACTGTAGGCCTATACTGTGCCTTACTGGTAGAAAGCGTGTGCAAGCAGTGTTAGGAGGCAAAAGGCTGTTGACACGCTGCAGCCGACCCGCGACAGCAGAGTCAGAATGTATAAAGTCGCAGCGCTCAGAGGTTTGACAACACCGACAGGTGTCTAGAACACAGACACACACAAACACACAAAATATATCAAAATCATGTGTACTTGAAATCCATACGATATATAGTTTAAGTACATAGGTCACGTTTTCTATCTCTCTCTTACCAGCAATACACCAAAGACTGACAGGTGATTACAGGAGCAGATTATCTTTCCTTCCACAATAATAGTCTCACAGCCTGATGTGTTCCAATATGCTGTGATCTCTGAAACACACAAGCACGTGTTTGCACGCACACAAACACACACACACACACACACATACACACACACACACACACACACACACACACAAACATACACTCTGTGACTTGCACTGTCTGTAAGTAGACAATATACTGACACAAACACACCTTCTTCACAAGGGGGCACCACAGCGATTGTCACCTGTTACAGTAATACTGTAAAATTGGACCAGTGGATATTGCAAAACTGGATGGTCTGTGAGTAGAAAGGCTATCACCAGGCTATCATCATCAGCCTGGTCTTCTCTTTTGCATTTCCACCTTCTTTAATATAATTGACCTTGTGATGGCACAATCCCATTTTTCATCTTTAGGAGACACAGTGAGCTGGTCCAGGGTGTGGAGATAAACTGGGCATACTTGAACTCCTAGTTAGTTCAGACATACCATCACACACATTTGAGCAGCCAATTAGCAACATATGCTTTTGTAAAGGGAGGACGCCTTACCGTCTTTGACATCCCAGAAGACACACTGTAGACTTGAGTTCTGTGTTAAGAGAGGAACAGAAAGACATGTACTGTATGTATGTATGTATGGGAAGAAGAGAGTGTGTGGTAAACACACACACACATACACACACACACAGTGTTGGGGAAGTTACTCAAAAAAAAAAAAAACTCATTACTTTTTACTAAGGCTTTGATACAAATAAGTGCATGCATCAACCAAACCTCTCCAACAAGCCTTCCTTTTTCCTAAAGAAATGTATTTTAACACTACATTATGATCATAATGGGTGGGCTATCCATCATCATTTGACAACTCTGTGTTACCTGTAAGCTTTGCCACTGAGTCACTGAGGGAAAAAAAGGCCATCACGCGCCAACTAGCCTGCATCACTGGGAATTTCTTGGATTCTTCTGCAGCAAGCATGCCGTCCAGTGTAGTGCAGAATGCACTTAACATCTTATACTTAATTTCTCTTTTATACTGCACTTTTTTAGACTATTGCACTTTCAACTTAAAATAGTACAATTTTAAGCATCTGCTAAATGCATAAATGTAAATGTAAATGTAGTCTAGTGCCCCAAATGTAGACTGACTTAAGAGCAAAAAATATCAAGTGATGCGAGGCCACCTCCAGCCTACTTCATAGGAGAATACAAACGAAATTACTGTAGACTAAATGTCAGTCGTTACAGTAGGCTTAACCAGACTTGGCAAACTGAATCAGTGCACAAAATGAAACTGGGAAGAGCTTGAGTCTTGAATTTTTACTGAAATATTTTGAATAAACTGAAAATAATGCTAATTTCAGTTAGATGCCTGTGTCTTCTCTCTCCTCTTTTTCACTCAAATCGATCGCGGGAAATAGGTGCATGTAAAACAGTGCCGTCTCGTTTATCATGCATTTACAGATAGTTTACTTAATGCGTCAGAGACATGATCTAGAGATATGATCTCACTGAGCGAAATATTGGTAATGCACAAAAGTCTGTTACTATA
This sequence comes from Tenualosa thibaudeaui, assembly GCA_027481765.1. Taxonomy (NCBI): domain Eukaryota; kingdom Metazoa; phylum Chordata; class Actinopteri; order Clupeiformes; family Clupeidae; genus Tenualosa; species Tenualosa thibaudeaui. Next base: position 879,853 of record JAIFZK010000130.1, on the reverse strand, counting down.
CTTAATAACTGTAATAAGATTACTGACATTTTGATGGTAATGCCTGAAGTTACTTCGTTCCTGCAAAATCTAACTAAATAAAAAAGCGTAATGCAATGCCTTATCTCCAACACTGCACACACAAACACACACACAGTTACTCACTCACTCACCAATGTTGTGTTCAGCGGGGGAAATATGAATTTGATTGGGTTCTTCAGTTTACTGACATCCTCTCCCATATCCAGGGCCACGATGGGAGTTGCTAACAGAGAGCCCTCTGTCTTATTCACCTGTCCAAACATACAAACAAGTACTGTGTGCAAGTGACTTACAAAAGAGGATAACATCCAAGCTTCAACACAATGAAAGAAACTAACAGAGTGCATATTGCTAACATAGAAACTGCACTATTTTAAGTTGAAAGTGCAATAGTGTAATACAGTGCAAAAGAGAAATTAAGTATAAGTTGTTAAGTGCAAATTTATGCTAGGAGATATTCTTTGAAGAGCTGGGTCTTCAAGAGTTTCTTGAAGGTGGAGAGGGTATCAGTTGATCTGGTAGCACTTGGAAGGTCATTCCACCAGTGTGGAACCAGATATGAGAAGAGTCTGGATTGACCTGCACAAGGTGTTGGCGGTGCTAGAAAACGTTCCTTAGAGGAGCGAAGCGGTTGTCGGGTGAAATAGGGCTTCAGGAGAGTATTCAGGTAGATGAGAGCAGAGCCATCAATCACCCTGTAGGCCGCCATACAAGTGCCTTGAATTTGATGCAAGCAGTCAAAGGTAACCAATAGAGTTCACTGAACAGAGGTGTGACAACAGAGGTGTGCCCTTTTTGGCTGGTTAAAGACAAGATGTGCAGCTGCATTCTGGATCATCTGTAGCGATCTCACCGCACAGGCTGGTAGACCTGATAGGAGGACATTGCAGTAGTCAAGACGTGCATGTTGGGTTAGGTACGGCCTGATCTTCCTTATGTTGAATAGGGAAAAACAGCACGACCGAGCCACAGAGGCAACGTGATCTGCAAAAGTCAGCTGGTCATCGATCATGACACCTAGGTTTCTTGCCACTTTGGTGGGAGAAACAGACAGAGCGTCGATCTTGAGGGTTGGGGTACTCCTGTGGCGAGTTGGTGAAGTGCCGATGTCTGTCCTAGCCATGATACGTTGAACAACCGTCCAGTAAGATAGAATTTGAACCAGGAGTGTGCTGCGCCATCAATTCCCATGTTGGTCAGCTTGTCCAGTAGGATGAGGTGGTTGACCGTGTCAAATGCTCCTGATAGGTCCAGCAGGATGAGCACTGAGGATTGACCTGCCGCTCTGGCCTCTTTTAGTGCTTCCGTCACAGACAGAAGCGCCGTTTTAGTGGAGTGGCCACTTCTGAAACCGGATTGGTTGGAGTCGAGGAGGTTGTTCTGAGTGAGAACAAAAGATTAAAGACAGCTTGTTCAATGGCTTACAGGCCGGTAGTTCTCCACTTGAGTGGGAGAAAGGGATGGTTTTTTGAGCAGCGGTGTTACCTGGGCTTGTTTGAAGGTGGTGGGAAATGTACCCCTAGTTAGTGAAGCATTGACCACATGTGTGGTTGCTGTCACAATGGTGGGGGTTATGGCCTGAAGAAGGGTTGTTGGGATAGGGTCCAGAAGACAAGAGGTAGGCCGGCTGTCTGTGAGAAGGTTAGACACCTCTGCCTCGGAGAGAGGAGTGAAAGAAGAAAAGAAAGCAGTTGGTTAGGCTAGGAGAAGGAACCTCTGTAGATTGGTTCGAGAACTGACTACTAATTGCGGCAACTTTGTTAGCGAAGAATGCAGCAAAAGTGTCAGCTGTGAGGTTAGTTGGAGGAGGTGGGTTTAGTAAAAATTTGAAGGTGGAAAAGAGTTTCTTGGTGTCCGTGGCATTGTGAATCTTGTTGTGATAGAAAGCCTTTTTCACAGCAGTGACACTGGATGAGAAGGAAGATAGCAGTTCTTGGAATTGTGTTAGATTGGCCGAAGTGTGACACAGTGACTCTGTGGCAACATCAACCTCAAAAGAAGAGAAACTTCTAGACGGTGGTAGATCAGATGCCACCAAGGAGGAAAAGTGAGTAGGAGATAGATTCTGGAGATTGCAACGGACAGAGACAGTCGGAGTAGGAGCAAATGGTTGCTGACAGAGTGAAACTTTGGACTGAATAAAGTAATGATCAGATAGATGTAGAGGAGTAACTGCCTGCAAAGTAGCGGCGCACTTCCTGCTGAAAATGAGATCAAGTTCCTTATCGGCTTTGTGAGTTGGAGGGCTGCAAACCCGCTGTAGCTCAAAGGAGTCCATCAGAGATAGGAATTCTGCAGAGCCTGGATTGTCTAAGTGGATGTTCATATCACCAAGAACAAGCATGGGACAGTCATGCTTAGGGATAGAAGAAAGCAGAGTGTCAAGTTCCTCAAGGAAATCCCCCATTTGACCTGGAGGACGATAGATAACACAGATATATTTTGACCTTTGGCGTTACCAAGATGGCATGGTATTCAAAGGAGCTGTATGTGACAGACGGTACCAGTTGAGTATATTTCCATTTGTCTGATATTAACAGCCCCGAACCACCCCCTATCCTGGATGGGTGTGAGGTGTGGGGAAAAGCATAGTTGGTGGAGAGTGCAGCAGGGGTGGCATTGTTTCCTGGTTTGATCCAGGTCTCGGTGAGGGCCAGAATGCCCAGAGAAAGATGATTTGCATAAGCCGAAATGAAGTCTGCTTTGTTCACTGCAGACTGACAGTTCCACAAACCTATGGTGAAGGAGTTGTTTGTGGATGGCGAGACATAATGTCTAAGGTGGAGGTTTGCAAGGATCCGTTTCCATTTGTAGAAGCGGAATCTGTGACAACTGGAGACAACTGGAATGGAGTAGAGACACAGAAGTTACAGAGAATAGGACATGGTAATTTGTTAGTTAGGTCGATGTCCTTGCTCGGTGGACACGCGCACAAGGATGGCTGAACACAAGGGCTGACACTGTCACACCTTCTATTAAGAACAATGATTGACTGCACCCGGCTGAGACCGCCCACCAAGAGTCAGACAGAAACAATAGGCCTGATAGGAATGGCCAACAACCAATTGATCTGTGCTAGTAGTTCACACCTTCTGATGGCTTGTAGGTCTATTACAAATCAGGTGGTTTCCCCACAAGACAGGTAATCCAAAAGCAGCTTCAAGTTAGCAAAATAGGCACAGAACTAAATAAGATGAACTAAAGACAGAACTAAATAAGCAGACACTCACTTACTTCCTTCCTATTTGTGTAGCTCCTCTGAAGCCATAATGAAGCCTAGCATCAAGCCTAGTGTCACTCAATTTACATTAAACCACAGGATCACTAGAACCCCACATTCTGCTGTTTATTTTTCTCAGTGTAAATTAGTTACATGGCAACAGTGTCAGTTGTCTGTTTGTCTTCAGGCAGGTGCATGAGCCAATAGTGTTTCTGTCCAACATTTTATTATTTTATTTACTTTAACCACTCAAAACCTGGACCTGGAAATAGCTGAAATAGACAGCCAATCTTCAAATGCAGAAACTCGATTTCCTTGAGAGGGTTGATTAATTCTTAATGTACACATCAATTAAAATTTATGGAAACTATTTATTGTTATTATTAGGTGTGTACTCCTATTTGTTTCATTTCTTCCTGTGTGTTTCCAGCTGACCAGAGCATTTTCCTTGATTAGGAGAATATCCATTTTCCAATGTAAATAACCTGAATGAAACCCCCTGGAATAGGCAGATAAAATGAATGGAAACCCTGCTTAGTGATATCACCTGTGTTTAAGGTAAACATCGGAACAACCAAGTAAGACATTTACTGTCTGAAACTACAGTTTTCCATCTCTGTAAAAGAGGGACATTTGAACCTGAGTAATGTTATAAAGTCTGTGAAGTTGGTGACAGTTCTATGACCAAGTTCGTTAGCACAACTAGTGCTAGAGACTAGTGTGCTGCTTTATTGCAATGTAGATGGAGAGATACAGGCTAATAATCATGATGACCAACATTATGAGTCCAAGGTATTCAAAACCAGTTCCACAGCAAGCCTAGCAGCCACCCAGGTCAGTTTTGGTGGTGGGGGCATTTGAATAAACTTTGGGTGAAACACACTGTGTTCAGTGCAGTCGAGTGTTGCCTCTGAACAATGGCTTGTTGTTTCCCTAGTCCTAGTTCCTAGGAATTTGTGATCTACAGAACAATGTATCGACCCTCAGAAAAGCCTTTGAACAAACTGCGAACCAAACCCTTAAGACCATGCTAGATGTGCAGGCCAAATTGACGGCAACCTGCCAACGGCAATCAGCCTGGCAAAACAGAATGGCTCTTGATATTTTATTTGCTGCATAAGGTGGTACTTGTAAAGTAATTGGTAACAAATGGTATGTTTATGTCCATGATGCAAGTAGCTCCATTAATGATTATGGTTATAATCCAGTCTAACAAAGACATACATTCAAATCAAGGTTTGCTTTCGGTGTCATGGCAACACGGGGTGGAGGAATTTCTGGACTCTCTGGATTCTGATCTCTGTTTTGTTTTCATTTATTGTTGTTGCTACGGTTAACCCATGATCTCTTGTGTGCTCCCACAACCTAGACATCACACATGCCATCAGACTCGGGGTTTCGAATATAATGGAGCCATTGTATGAAACTGATCCCACTCCTGGCTCTAATTTTGATTAGATGATGTTCCATTATATGTCCCCATAATTTTGCACAACTAGTAAGGATACAGATACTATCTATCTATCTATCTATCTATCTATCTATCTATCTATCTATCTGTCTGTCTGTCTGTCTGTCTGTCTGTCTCTCTGCCTGTCGTCTGTCAGGACACATTTCCTTTAAATTAAATTCAATAGTATAATTCATTGTGGTGATTCAATAGCCTACTGTTTATAGTTTATATAAAGTTTATAGTGTTATAAACAAAGGTATAAGCTCACTGAATACTGTGTGCAGTCTTGGATCTTACGGGAAATAGGAGGTCCTCACGGAACCAGAATGCACCGATATGGCGTCCACCACCTGAAATATTCTTCACTTCATCCAGGGCATCTGTGGAGACCTTGATTGTGACATTGTGACCGTTCGGGGACTAGAAGACAAAGCAGTTCTGTGAGATCATCATACTGAGACAGTTCCCTATCTTTATATAATGTGTGTATTCAGATTCATACTGTGTCTTACAGTAACGGCTAAGAGTAAGGCATGCTGGACTTTTGCACAATGCAAAACCATAATTCTGGCTATCAACATAGCCAGAATAGCATTGGAGATTATGTACAGTCATGGCCAAAAGTTTTAAGAATGACACAAATATTACATTTTCACAAAGTCTGCTGCTTCAGAGTTTTTATATGTTTTTGTCAGATGTTTCTATGTTATAATGAAATGCAATCAGAAGCATTTCATCAGTATCAAAAGCTTTTATTGAGAATTACACAGAATTCATGCAATAATTCAATATTTGCAGTGTTGGCCCTTCTTTTTCAAGAGCTCTGCAATTCTCCCTGGCATGCTGTCAATCAACTTCTGGGCCAAATCCTGATTGATGGCAGTCCATTCTTGCATAATCAGTGCTTGGAGTTTGTCAGAATTTGTGGGTTTTTGATTGTCCACCCGCCTCTTGAGGATTGACCACAAGTTCTCAATGGGATTAAGATCTATGGAGTTTCCTGGCCAAGGGCCCAAAATCTTAATGTTTTGTTATGACTTTTGCTTTATGGCAAGGTGCTCCATCATGCTGGAAAAGGCATTGTTCATCACCAAACTGCCCTTGGATGGTTTGGAGAAGTTGCTCTCGGAGGACATTCTAGTACCATTCTTTATTCATGGCTGTGTTTTTAGGCAAGATTGTGAGAGAGCCCACCCCACACATGAATGGTCTCAGGATGCTTCACTGTTGACAAGAGACAGGACTGATGGTAGCACTCACCTCGTCTTCTCCGAACAAGCCTTCCTCCAGATGCCCCAAACAATCGGAAAGGGGATTCATCAGAGAAAATGACTTCAGTCCTCAGCAGTCCAGTCCCTGTACCCTCTGCAGAATATCAGTCTGTCCCTGATGTTTTTACTGGAGAGAAGTGGCTTCTTTGCTGCCCTCCTTGACACCAGGCCTTCCTCCAAAAGTCTTCGCCTCACTGTGCATGCAGATGCCCTCACACCTGCCTGCTGCCATTCCTGAGCAAGTTCTGCACTGGTGGCGGCCCGATCCCGCAGCTGAAACACCTTCAGAAGACGGTCCTGGCGCTTGCTGGATTCTTTTGGGCGCCCTGGAGCCTGTTTGGCAAAAATTTAACCTCTCTCCTTGAAGTTCTTGATAATTGGATAGAAGGTTGACTCAGGTGCAATCTTACTCGCTGCTATAAACTTCCCTGTTAGGCCCTTTTTGTGCAATGCAATGATGGCTGCACGTGTTTCCTTGCAGGTAACCATGGCTAACAGATGAGGAACAATGGTGCACCATCTTCCTTCCTTCCACACACATCCACCCTAACCTACTCGTCTAAACATCTAGCTGTGTTCACCAACCCCCTAACTGGCTATGCTCCCCTCCATCCTAACTGACTGCTTCCTAATGATATTAAGCACATTCATGTTATTCACATTTACCCCCACCAAAGCAAAACATCCAACTACTCACAGCCTCTGGAAACTTATACACAAACACAGAGCCTCCAAGCATGCAGCTACCTCTCCACCTCTTTTCCAAGCATTGTTGTATCCCCTGTCCCCCATCTCAACAAACACACATAAAGACCCTCCAACCACTCTACAACTCAATGTCAACCACATCCACACAGATTTATGACCCTCCTGCAATACCTGGGCACCTTGGGAGCCTGAAGGTAAAGAGATGAAGAAGTCCTTACGACTGTCTCCAGATGTGATATGGGCACTCATCGAGCTGAAGACGTCGCTGTTTATCTTATTCCTTGTGATGTTGCGTATGTCACTGTATTGAAAGAGGAAGGGTTGCTGTTAGAAACAAATTAAATCAAGGTTTCAGGTCCGACTTCTAACCCATAATTGTTGTTCAAGGTCAGACTGACTACATTTACCTGCACTTCAGTATCCCGAATATGAGGCTTATCCTGGTTTTGATGAGTTTACATGAATGCAGAAAATTCAGGTTATTAATATCCCAATTTACATGATAAATACTAATATTCCGGTTACTGATTATAGCGCTCTTTGTGGTGTTCTCAACCAGGATTCTATTGAGTGCTGCTTGATTGTCTTGGCGCTTATCAGCATTCCATTTTGCACATTGCACACCAGAATCTTATTCACAACTGTCAGAAATCAGTATAAGGTGTTTACATACTACAGCATCACGGTTTCTTTTGTAGTACCTAGCATATCCTGACTTCTCAGAAACCGGGATAAGGGGTTATTCAGGATACTGAATTCATGTAAAGGTGTTATCCCCATCATATTTGATACTTAAGTACATGCAAACATAGTCATTAAGAACTGTCTGTAGGTAAAACACCAAGGAAGTTTGGTACAACATAGACCAAATAGTGCAACAACCAAAGCTAACCAGTTTTAGTTTTTAGCTAAGTTTTAGTTTTTAGTTTCCCTCTTCAGATGCATGGTTAGCTCACGGGAGTGCTTCCTTTGCTTCACTGCGATTTATCAAGGAACGAGTAAAGCCATTGACAATATAGCATAAATTGTGTCATTAAACTCTAATCAATACTCTTCTGAAGTGCAGGACATCATTCATGTAAACAACAGTTTTTTTATTGCAGTCGTTTAATGTTTCTACAGTTAATAATGCAGATGCCTTCATTATTTGTCAAAAGCTACTCACCCCATGCTAAATAAGTGGTTGTGATTGGATAGGCCTACTGATTTTTTGGTAACTTGGTAATGAACTGCAATGGCCTTGTGGACAGACAGAATGGCAGAGCAAATTCAAATTTGCTGATGATGTGTCTGACTTTTTACCAAGGCTACAGTATATGCCTGCAGGCAGCACTGGCAATGGACAACCTTCGATCACAAACGCATTAGAGTGCTACATCTGACAAAAATGACAAGTTCAAATGTGTCCCAAACCACTTTAGCAAGTGGCTGCAGTGTTTGGAGCACATTATATTTACATGGATGATGGATCTACAGACCATGCATGCACAGTTTTCCTAATACATGGTTGCTCAGTGAAAGCCGTTCCCCACACAAACACAAATAATAATAATAATAATAACCTCTAAAACAAAGCTTTCGTTACAAAACAAATACCTACCTCTCTATTAAATCCAGAGACCTGCACTCTATCATCATCCTTTGTCTGTTACTCAAAATGCATCTTTCGTAGATGACATAAATAGACGCAAAAACCGGGCTTCTTAATATTTTCTGTAGGGCATCACATGAACAACTGATGTTGTGCTGTACAGTATATGGTGAATTGCTGATACTCTCTTCACGATTTGAAATACTCAGACTGTGTACAGTCAGGGTCGCATCAATGAACGCAAAGTCCCAGAAGTCCACACATTCTGCCAAGGGATGCGGTTTGCAGTGTTCATGACTGCTCTGAGACATGTTAATGGCACAGTCTGTGAACAGAAAACAGGAATGAGGAATTAGACCAGTCTAACATTTTAATTTATTTAACACAACTAATTTATGTCCTTTATATGTCCGTTATGTCTCCCATTTATGGTTGTCATTTTCATTTCATTTGATATACAGTGCATCCGGAAAGTATTCACAGCGCTTCACTCTTTTTATATTTTGTTATGTTACAGCCTTATTCCGAAATGGATTCAATTCATTTTTTTCCTCACAATTCTACACACAACACCCCATAATGACAACATGCAAAAAGTTTTTTTGAGATTTTTGCAAATTTATTAAAAATAAAAAAAACTAAGGAAGCACATGTACATAAGTATTCACGGCCTTTGTTCAATACTTTGCTGATGCACCTTTGGCAGCAATTACAGCCTCAAGTCTTTTTGAATGTGATGCCACAAGCTTGGCACAGCTATCTTTTGGGCAGTTTTGCCCATTCCTCTTTGCAGCACCTCTCAAGCTCCATCAAGTTGGATGGGAAGCGTCGGTGCACAGCCATTTTCAGATCTCTCCAGAGATGTTCAATCGGCTGGGCCACTCAAGGACATTCACAGAGTTGTCCTGAAGCCACTCCTTTGATATCTTGGCTGTGTGCTTAGGGTCGTTGTCCTGCTGAAAGATGAACCGCATGTTTTCATCCAGGATGTCTCTGTACATTGCTGCATTCATCCCTCTATCCTGACTAGTGTCCCAGTTCCTGCCACTGAAAAACATCCCCACAGCATGATGCTGCCACCACCATGCTTCACTGTAGGGATGGTATTGGCCTGGTGATGAGCGGTGCCTGGTTTCCTCCAAACATGACGCCTGCCATTCACGCCAAAGAGTTCAATCTTTGTCTCATCAGACCAGAGAATTTTGTTTCTCATGGTCTGAGAGTCCTTCAGGTGTCCTTCGGCAAACTCCATGTGCCTTTTACTAAGGAGTGGCTTCCGTCTGGCCACTCTACCATACAGGCCTGTTTGGTGGATTGCTGCAGAGATGGTTGTCCTTCTGAAAGGTTCTCCTCTCTCCACAGAGGAACGCTGGAGCTCTGACAGAGTGACCATCGGGTTCTTAGTCACCTCCCTGACTAAGGCCCTTCTCCCCAGATTGCTCAGTTTAGATGGAGGCCAGCTCTAGGTAGAGTCCTGGTGGTTCCGAACTTCTTCCATTTACGGATGATGGAGGCCACTGTGCTCATTGGGACCTTCAAAGCAGCAGAAATCTTTCTTTACCCTTCCCCAGATTTGTGCCTCAAGACAATCCTGTCTCGGAGATCTACAGACAATTCCTTTGACTTCATGCTTGGTTTGTGCTCTGACATGCACTGTCAACTGTGGGACCATATATAGACAGGTGTGTGTCTTTCCAAATCATGTCCAATCAACTGAATTTACCACAATTGGACTCCAAATAAGCTGTAGAAACATCTCAAGGATGATCAGTGGAAACAGGATGCAGCTGAGCTAATTTTTGAGCTTCATAGCAAACGCTGTGAATACTTATGTACATGTGGTTTCTCAGTTTTTTTATTTTTAATAAATTTGCAAAAATCTCAAAAAGACTTTTTTCACGTTGTCATTATGGGGTGTTGTGTGTAGAATTGTGAGGAAAAAATTTTATTGAATCCATTTTGGAATAAGGCTGTAACATAACAAAATATGGAAAGAGTGAAGCGCTGTGAATACTTTCCGGATGTACTGTACCTTACCAAAGCCGTTTACTTTTCTAGCTGTGATTCCCAAAACATCTCTTAAGATTCTCTTTTGCTACATTGTCCTTGTATACAAGACGATGCAAAAATCATGCTTCTGGCATCTATTATTGTCATTTAGCTGGTGTTGAGTATGTGTCGCTCTGGATAAAGGTGTCTGCTAAATGCATGAATGTAATGTTTATGGCTTACTGTGAAATAAATCATTCATTATTCAACCAGTTGATATATCTCTCTTCTCCTATGCCATGCCACCCTTGTGCTTTTAGCTGGTAAACTACTTGGTAATATTTGAATACATGCTTCTGTCCAAAGTTAAAGAACATGCTTTAGGAAGCAAGGCCTGATCCTTCTAGTCCAACTGGGTGGTGGTGGCACAGTGGTTAAAGAACCTAGCTAGCATGCTAGCCTGGAAATTGGGGAATTCAAATCCAACCTGCCACTGTTTAGACCTTGAGCAAAGCACTTAATCCTAAATTGCTTTAGGAGAGACTAGCCCTGAACTAACTGATAGTTGACAAATGTAAGTCGCTTTGGATAAAAGCATCTGCTAAATGAATTGTCTATAAAGACACCTTACAAAGATTCACATATGTTGACCATTGAAAGTGTGCACACAAGACTGTGTTTGTCACCTGGTATTAGTATTGAGTTAGCAGGGAATGTTCCTCTTTCTTCATTAGGCAGATTGGATGACATAAAAGAGAATAACACTGGCTTTTGAGGAGGGCATGTACCATTCTTCAGCAACTTGGGAGTTAGGATGATGGTGAGCACCTCGTTTGTCAGACCACATGCTATATCTCTGCCTCCAATGTTCTGAAAATATTGTAAATCTGTAGAGAAAGAATGAAAATGCACAACAAAAGACTGCAAGACTTAACAAATGATAGCTACACAGATTCTGATGGTTTTCTGATTTACTGAGTATTTTTAAAACTTTGTCAAAACACTGCTCGCCATTCAGAACACATACCAAGTACACCAGAGGACTTACTGTAGGACCCCTTATAAAACACATTTTACCAAAACTACAAGTATTATCAAATGTATAATAAACTACAATGTAATGACAGATCTGATAAGCTGATAGGAGTCAGGCACAGACGGGACTGAGGCAGGATTTCGACAACAAAGTATTTATTAAACAGAAAACAAGCTGGGAAATAAAAGTCGTGTCCGCTACTATAGCGGAGAGAAATCAAAATACTAACACTCAGAGGAACACTCAAGGAAACAAACACAAAAGTACTGACTAGGAAAACCAGGAGATAACTATACCAAATGGGAAGTCTGGGTACGCAGGAAGAACAGGACGAGGAAACACGGGAGATCGCGGGGAACAAGACTGACGCAGGAGAAGTCCAAGGGAACAGTGACGGTAACATCCACGAGACACCAGGGAAACCGGGGAGGGGGCTTAAATAGAGTGGAGACCAGGTGACACTAATTGATACACAGGTGATTGTGAACTAGGAGAGAGATTGCGAGTCTGAGGAGTTGAGTGAGGGGCCGTGGCCGTGACCAGATCTGATGCTGACCTGACAATAGGTGGGTCTAAATTACAGTAAAGTAAACGTTGTTTTGTAATGAGGCTTACCTTCTGAGAAGTTGATGTAAACCTTCCCAGGTCGAATGTAGAAATTAGTTGAATCTGCAAGAAAAATCAGATGCATGTGATGTGCTAACTACACACTCAAGCCACATCATCACATTTGCTGATGACACAACTGTGGTGGGCTTGATAAGCAGAGACAATGAGGACCTGTACAGACTGGAGGTGATTCAGATCAACAACTGGTGCACTCACAACAACTTGTCCCTCAATGTGGACAAAACAAAAGAACTAATCATTGATTTCAGAAGACCTCCAGGCAAACACACCCCACTGTACTTAAACAACCTTCGATTTAAGACTGCTCAGAACACAAAGTTTCTGGGCGTATACGTCACAGACAACCTCACATTGGCCAAGAACACCACACACATTACAAAGAAAGCTCAGCAATGCCTCTGTTTTCTATTTAAGCTGCAGAAGCTGCACCTCCCCTCCTCCATCCTGACAACCATCCACAGGGGGACTATTGATAGCATCCTCAGCAGTGCCATCACAGTGTGGTTTGATAACTGCACTGCTGCTGAAAGAAAGATGGCTAAAAAGATTACAGGGACTTCTCTTCCCTTGCTCTCCGACATCTACAACACCCACTGTCTGCGCAAAGCCACGAGCAATGTTAAAGACACCTATTCCGTGGTTTGTTCTCCTTATTGCCATCAGGGAAAAGGTACCGCAGTATAACTGCCCGCACCTCCAGAATGGGGAAGAGCTTCTTCCCTCAACCAGTTAGACTGTTGAATAACAAAACGTGACATGTTTATTCTAAACATGAATGTTTATTCACTAAATTGAATGCACACCTCCTACCTCCACCCCACTGTGAACCTGGTGCACTTTATGAATATTTATAATGTATGTGCACTAAATGTAGCCTAATTGCCCTAAATGTAGCTTAAGTGTGCTAAATTAGGACCCAATGAAATCTGTATTATTTTTTCTGAAATTCTGATTGTTTTTCCAAAATTCGATTTTTGGATATATCTTTTGCCACTTTGGTCTTCTTAACCACTCACAAACTTCTTTGGCTTGAGGCCCAGTCATATCGGATGTTATTGGGTACAGAGGACTCAATCTACATGCTCTCCCACACTCACATGTCCATGCAGCTTGCCCTCTCTCAGCCTATACCAGATAGAGTAGCATATCAAATATAGATATAAAATTATAAACATCATGAATAGGCAAATTTTGTAGCGTAGGCCTACATATATTCCGATTAGAAAAGTGTTCAGTGATTGGCAAAGTTTACAGTGGAGGTATGCGCATCAGTGGGTCTTAAATGTTTCAATGGTGTTTCCATGAACAGTTGCAGGAATCCATGTCCATGTCAATGTTTTGGACATTATTTAAATAGGTTATCGAGGCTGTGTGCTCCCATTGCCCCAAATGGTATGCGTCTGCCAGTATGTTTTATGACACGAAATTAGCAAGTAGTTCTTGATCCAGAAAACCTTGTTTCCTTTTTTACCAGTACATCGAGGCTAGGCTACACCTGTAGAAATGTTTCACATGGTATTGAAACTCACATGGCAAGCTTACGTGATGGTTACAGGCTAAAGCTCAGCAATTTGGGCAGATTTTGCTCATCGGTGGCTTGTGGTATAGGATTGTAGCCTGGAAACCTGGAAAAGGTTGTTTTAAAAACTTCCACCTTTATAGGAAAATTCCGTTTTTATGTGTTGATTCCGCGATTCCGTCCGCGTTTTCGTATCCGTGAAATCATAAGGACCTACTCAATGTAGCTGTAACGTACAGACTGGGACCCAAAAGCAGATTGATGCAAAAAATTTATTTACAATGTTCAGAATGCAAAAGGGAAAAGCTCAGAAGATCGAAAAACAAAAGGCGTAAGTAATCCAACAGAAATCCAAAACTGGGTAAGAGAAAAAAAACGCACAAAAGATCAAACATCCAAAAAACGTAAACTGCTAATCCAAATCCAATAGTATCCAAAGGGGAAAAGCAAAAACAGCGATAACACGAACAGGCACAAGAGAACAGGCTTTAGCAGACAGATACGTAACTCAGAACACTCGGAACACGGTCAGACAATCAGACAAGGAGCAAGGAGAGAGCTGGGGAATATATAGGGAACAGGGCAATGACACAAACAAGGAACAGGTGAAAATCATTACAATAATCAAGGACGTGAGGACCGGGTGCAGAGCGGGAAGAGAGAAAGGGGCAGGGCAGACAGCAAAACATGAGCACATGGGAAAGGTAAACAAACACAGAACTTGCAACACTTAAATAGACCAGTAGGAGGCCGGGTGGTCGAGAGCAGGATCATGACAGTAGCTTGTCTCAAATGTCTTTCTATACATCTTAAATGTGGCACCACATGAATCCATGGTGACACTTTGTTTCGACTCACTATATACAGTGTATATGGCTGAAATTACAACAAAACTCACTTGACTTGACAAGACCAGCTTCCATCCCACATCCATCATTCTACTAGGTTGTAACTGTAGATCAACGGCCTATGACATATAACGAAGCGAAATAAAACTACTTACTACAGTTGTCCGTGATGCTGTGCTTGATGATTCCGAAAAAGATAAATGCCCAGCCTACGTAAAAATATTCCAACATAGTCGAACCAGGACACCAATCATTCATTCGTAGACGAGAGAATGTCAGCTATATTTGTGAAACCCCCATGAATAAAGGGGGAAATTAATTCTTTGACTGCTGATAGTTATCAACGGAATAATGCAAATGTACAGGCTGTGCATACACTTGCATGTTATGGTTTTCTTTCCATGAACAGTTGCAGGAATCCATATCCATGTCCATGTTTTGGACATCATTTAAATAGGTTATCGAGGCTGTGCGCTCCCATTGCCCCAAATTGTATGCGTCTGCCAGTATGTTTTATGACACGAAATTAGCAAGTAGTTCTTGATCCAGAAAACCTTGTTTCCTTTTTTACCAGTACATCGAGGCTAGGCTACACCTGTAGAAATGTTTCACATGGTATTGAAACTCACATGGCAAGCTTACGTGATGGTTACAGGCTAAAGCTCAGCAATTTGGGCAGATTTTGCGCATCGGTGGCTTGTGGTATAGGATTGTAGCCTGAAACCTGGAAAAGGTTGTTTTAAAAACTTCCACCTTTATAGGAAAATTCCGTTTTTATGTGTTGATTCCGCGATTCCGTCCGCGTTTTCGTATCCGCGAAATCATAAGGACCTACTCAATGTAGCTTGTCTCAAATGTCTTTCTATACATCTTAAATGTGGCACCACATGAATCCATGGTGACACTTTGTTTCGACTCACTATATACAGTGTATATGGCTGAAATTACAACAAAACTCACTTGACTTGACAAGACCAGCTTCCATCCCACATCCATCATTCTACTAGGTTGTAACTGTAGATCAACGGCCTATGACATATAACGAAGCGAAATAAAACTACTTACTACAGTTGTCCGTGATGCTGTGCTTGATGATTCCGACAAAGATAAATGCCCAGCCTACGTAAAAATATTCCAACATAGTCGAACCAGGACACCAATCATTCATTCGTAGACGAGAGAATGTCAGCTATATTTGTGAAACCCCCATGAATAAAGGGGGAAATTAATTCTTTGACTGCTGATAGTTATCAACGGAATAATGCAAATGTACAGGCTGTGCATACACTTGCATGTTATGGTTTTCTTTCCATGAACAGTTGCAGGAATCCATATCCATGTCCATGTTTTGGACATCATTTATATAGGTTATCGAGGCTGTGCGCTCCCATTGCCCCAAATTGTATGCGTCTGCCAGTATGTTTTATGACACGAAATTAGCAAGTAGTTCTTGATCCAGAAAACCTTGTTTCCTTTTTTACCAGTACATCGAGGCTAGGCTACACCTGTAGAAATGTTTCACATGGTATTGAAACTCACATGGCAAGCTTACGTGATGGTTACAGGCTAAAGCTCAGCAATTTGGGCAGATTTTGCGCATCGGTGGCTTGTGGTATAGGATTGTAGCCTGGAAACCTGGAAAAGGTTGTTTTAAAAACTTCCACCTTTATAGGAAAATTCCGTTTTTATGTGTTGATTCCGCGATTCCGTCCGCGTTTTCGTATCCGTGAAATCATAAGGACCTACTCAATGTAGCTTGTCTCAAATGTCTTTCTATACATCTTAAATGTGGCACCACATGAATCCATGGTGACACTTTGTTTCGACTCACTATATACAGTGTATATGGCTGAAATTACAACAAAACTCACTTGACTTGACAAGACCAGCTTCCATCCCACATCCATCATTCTACTAGGTTGTAACTGTAGATCAACGGCCTATGACATATAACGAAGCGAAATAAAACTACTTACTACAGTTGTCCGTGATGCTGTGCTTGATGATTCCGAAAAAGATAAATGCCCAGCCTACGTAAAAATATTCCAACATAGTCGAACCAGGACACCAATCATTCATTCGTAGACGAGAGAATGTCAGCTATATTTGTGAAACCCCCATGAATAAAGGGGGAAATTAATTCTTTGACTGCTGATAGTTATCAACGGAATAATGCAAATGTACAGGCTGTGCATACACTTGCATGTTATGGTTTTCTTTCCATGAACAGTTGCAGGAATCCATATCCATGTCCATGTTTTGGACATCATTTAAATAGGTTATCGAGGCTGTGCGCTCCCATTGCCCCAAATTGTATGCGTCTGCCAGTATGTTTTATGACACGAAATTAGCAAGTAGTTCTTGATCCAGAAAACCTTGTTTCCTTTTTTACCAGTACATCGAGGCTAGGCTACACCTGTAGAAATGTTTCACATGGTATTGAAACTCACATGGCAAGCTTACGTGATGGTTACAGGCTAAAGCTCAGCAATTTGGGCAGATTTTGCGCATCGGTGGCTTGTGGTATAGGATTGTAGCCTGGAAACCTGGAAAAGGTTGTTTTAAAAACTTCCACCTTTATAGGAAAATTCCGTTTTTATGTGTTGATTCCGCGATTCCGTCCGCGTTTTCGTATCCGTGAAATCATAAGGACCTACTCAATGTAGCTTGTCTCAAATGTCTTTCTATACATCTTAAATGTGGCACCACATGAATCCATGGTGACACTTTGTTTCGACTCACTATATACAGTGTATATGGCTGAAATTACAACAAAACTCACTTGACTTGACAAGACCAGCTTCCATCCCACATCCATCATTCTACTAGGTTGTAACTGTAGATCAACGGCCTATGACATATAACGAAGCGAAATAAAACTACTTACTACAGTTGTCCGTGATGCTGTGCTTGATGATTCCGAAAAAGATAAATGCCCAGCCTACGTAAAAATATTCCAACATAGTCGAACCAGGACACCAATCATTCATTCGTAGACGAGAGAATGTCAGCTATATTTGTGACACCCCCATGAATAAAGGGGGAAATTAATTCTTTGACTGCTGATAGTTATCAACGGAATAATGCAAATGTAAAAACAGGCTGTGCATACACTTGCATGTTATGCTTTTGTGGTCAGCAAAAAATA
The DNA here is from genome assembly GCA_027481765.1 of Tenualosa thibaudeaui. Taxonomy (NCBI): domain Eukaryota; kingdom Metazoa; phylum Chordata; class Actinopteri; order Clupeiformes; family Clupeidae; genus Tenualosa; species Tenualosa thibaudeaui. The sequence goes on along the minus strand of JAIFZK010000130.1, from coordinate 862,419 downwards.
CCACATATGGTGAAATGAAGGCCAGAGAACTGACAAACAAAATGCCAAAGGACCGCCAGTGGCAGCCCGCCGTCGTTTGATTTAAAATGTCTCTTTTTATATAAATTGTAGCATTTTTGAGATGCACAACAAATGAAAAGATGCAAGAGCAGTGCTTAATGCCATCTGTAAAAAATGGCAGAGGTGGTGCGATGGTCTGCTTTGGAAGTGATCTTTTGTCTCTAAAAAAGACTACATGTCTCATTGATTTGCTATGTTTCCTATTCACAAATTTCAACTTTTGAGTGGTAGGATAGTGTGTGTGTGTGTGTTTGTCTCCAGTGCCATCTCAGACCATGAACCATGAACCATGAATCACCCTCTTTCTCTTCTGACTTTCATTGACCCATGAATAATCAATTATTATTAATTGCACTGTTTAATACTTAGCCTAATAATTTCACCATGATTGCTAACGGCTGGTTTTGTCACTGGCACCATGGCCCAGGCCTTCCTCCAGCAAACTGCCCCATTGAAGTGCTCCCTGGCTGGACTGAGCGAGATCAGTGTATAGGTCCATACACTGAGTTTTGTTTTCCCTGTATCATCATGCTTTGACTTGCTTGCCTTGCCATAATCATATCTTGAATGTGTTTTCTAATCGCAATGTGTTTCCCGATGTAACGCTGTACTAAATAATGCACACACAACACCATGGTATAGTTACAGACAAATGAATAGTCCATCTTGCATGAAGTGTTGGATTGCGTAAGTTTAACACACACACACACACACACACACACACACACAATCAAACTTGGAGTCACCTAGCTCAAGGGTCCAAAACATGTCTTTATTGGCCCGTACAGAGAGTAGAGAGGTTGGGTGGGGGAACACTGTAAGGTGCAGGACACAACACACACTGGTTTACAAAAGACCCCAAAAACAAAAACGCACAGTAGATACACACAACATGTCTCCTCCTCACAAACACCATGTCCACAACTCCACGTGACCACACTGTGATCTGGTCCTCCTCCGGAACTCCAGTTGATATTGGTGAGTGAAAGAGATAGTGAGTGAGAGAGCAGATGAAAGAGTGAGTGAGTAAATGGATTATGCATTGGAGGTGACAGAGTGAGATGGTTAGGCAGGCAAGTGGGAGTATCTGAATGAATGAGTGAGGGAGAGAATGAGTATATGCTAGTGAGCTGATTAGGGAGTGAGTTCAAGAGTGAATTTGTATGTGTATGTGTGTGTGTGTGTGTGTGGGTGTGTGAGTGAGAGAGAGAGAGAGAGAGACAGAGAGAAAGATGGAGAGGTCATGTTTATTTTTTTTTTTTTACAGAGGCCAATCTTTTACAGCTCATTGTCTAATACACATAAATGCATGGGATGTATACATGTAAACCTACACTTAATTGTGCAGAGAACTCTGTCCACACACCCACATAATTCACACTCACACAAACTCACGCCAAAATGCAGAAGACTTTGCCGCCATGCTTACGCACTGTTTGCAGTGAGGATCAGGCCTTACACAGCAGGGTTTCACATGCCGATTGAAACCCTGGGTTTGGTGGGACTGCATAGTGCTCACATTATGGGTGGGGTATGTACTGTGTATTTGACTAAGTACTGTAAAAGTCTATAGTGGTAAACTGGCCTAAGAGGAGGGTGCAGACTCATTGATCAGGGTGGGGCCATCATGCATAATTAATAAGGGGGTGGGGTTAGCCCTGAGCACTTATGTAAAAAAAAACTAAAAAGAAGGCTCAGAGCAGGAAAAAAACTGACACTCCAATTTCAGTGCAGTAAGCACACACACACACACACACACACAAAATGCAGCTTAATGGACATGGATCAATCAGGAGAAGAGAGAGGACAGAACTTGTGGGGAATCAACAATGATTCCAGACAGACACACACACACACACACACATTTCTGCTTTACAATCATAACACACGACCCATAAAAATATAACAAGACCTGAAGAAGATCTTACTGTAAGTTCTAATGAGGACTTGGATCATGGGTTAGGGTTAAGACTGATTTTAAAAACAAACAAAATAATAAAGAAAGAAATAGATAGATAGATAGATAGATAGATAAATAAATAAATAAATAAATAACAATCACTCAATCACACTCCTTTTCTCAACACAGAGCTGATCACAGTCATAATCAGGGTCAAAGTCACAGAAAGAATAACCACATACATGCGCGCACACACACACACACACACGCACACACACACACACACACATCTCTTCATCATTCATACAACAGAGAGGAGGGGGCAGGATTGTAAACAGGTCCACTATGAAAAAGAGCTACTACACCTTGAACTCTGAGCATGCAGGGCTCTTTGCATACCCTTTGACCTTTTCATGGGGAGAGAAGGAAGAGAAGGAGAGAGGAAAAGAGGGAGGGAGAGAGAGAGAGGAGAAAGGTGAAAGAAGAAAGAAGAGAAGGGGTTTGGGTCACCCTGTGGTCAGTCACTTTTTAAGAGTGTCAGAATGAAGATACACAGGCTGGTAGTTATAGTCATATTGTGTATGTATGTGTGTGTGTGTGTGTGTGTGTGTGTGAGTGTGTATGTGTGTCTGTGTGTTCAGAATGGTGATAGGTTGTCCCAGTCTTGCTGAGCCCTCCTCCTGCTCTCCTGTTGCATGCTGGGCAAATCCTCATCCTCCTCATCACTGTCAGACTCTGCACTAGTGATGTCATCCTCTTCATCATCACCATCGTCATCGTCTTCATCTTCGTCATCTTCTTCTTCATCCTCAGTGATCTCCCCCACTGCAGCGAGTGCCTCTTCAAAACTCTGCAAACACACACACACACATACACACACACACACACACACACACACACACACACACACAGAGATGCACCATACATAGACACACATACATATACCCATATGCACACTCACACACACACATGCTTGCAGGCTGAAATGTTTTATTATTTAAAACGTTATGTTTGCCTCAAAATCTTTTCCAATTCAAAAAGCTTTGAACCCTTATTTTTTGGTTTTAAAATCTGTATCATTTCTTGCTTGAATAAAAATGACATAAAATGATCTCCATATTCATCCCTCACCTCCATGGGGTTGACTGTGATGGTGAGAGCGGACTCGTCCCAGAGCTGGCTCGTGTGTGTGAGTGTATGTGTACTGTTGTAGTCCTGACGGAGGGTGACATGGATCCTGTAGGCCCCGACCACCACCACCACAACCAGCACCACCACACACACCACCAGCACTATGCCTGCTAGGTTTGGCATGTCTGCAGAGAGAGCACGTTGGTACACACACACACACACACACACACACGCACACACAACACAGATACACCATCAACATAATTCCCGTTCCAGTTCAGCAAGCTTGCAGAGAAAGTAGATTATTACAAATGCCATACCGAGTCTCACACGCACACACAAACACACACACACACTGTACCCTACCTGGGTTCTCAGGAGCGCGCAGCATGAGAGGATGGTGGACAACTGGTGTGAATTTGGGCAGAGATACCATGTGATTAGTATGTTCCGCAGCCACCGAGCTGTGCAAAATGTTGACCTGGGCAGGGTGAGAAACAGAAAGTGAGACAAGAACCCAGATGAGGTACTCTGAGCTATACTTGTCCTGTCTGCTTCCAGATGAGATGTTCTGAACTCTACTGGTACTGTCTGCTTCCAGATGAGATGTTCTGAACTCTACTTGTCCTGTCTGCTTCCAGATGAGATGTTCTGAACTCTACTGGTACTTTCTGTCTTCAGCAGGCTTGGTTGCATATTTTATCATTATTTTAAAAAATAGTATTAGTCTCCCATCTCTCTCTCCCTTTAATGCTTCATCTATCCATCAATCCTATGCTTCTTTTTCTCCCTCCATCCCTCTGTCCCTCTCTCCTCTCTCACCTCTAGGCTGAACTGGTTGGAGGTGTATTGGCCGTTGAGTTCGGAGCAGGTGAGGCGGAAGCTACGTACGGAGATCTCCGGCTGCAGGTTCTGATAGCGCACCTGTCTCATCACCTCTGCGTAGTTTACCATAGAGTCCACACCTGACACACACACACACACACAAAACCCCACACAAATACACACAAACAAACACACACACAGTACAATGACATTTTCCAAAGGGGCACAAAGTTAGGTAAATGGATATAGATGAGTCCGTCTATGTGTGTGTGTGTGTGTGTAGATGAGTCCGTCTATGTGTGTGTGTGTGTGTGTGTGTGTGTGTGTGAGAGAGAGAGAGAGAGAGTTTACCATATAGACATCCCTGTGGTGGAGTTGGTATAATCCAGGCGTGTGTGTGTGTATATGTGTGTATGCGTGTGTGTGTGTGTGTGTGTGTGTGTGTGTGAGAGAGAGAGAGAGAGAGAGAGAGAGATAGTGTTTACCATATATAGACATCCCTGTGGTGGAGTTGGTATAATCCAGGTGTGTGCCCACTAGGAAACTCTTCTGCAGCAGGAGACTCTCTTGCCCCACCCTAAGCTCCTCCCCCAGCACCAGAATGTCACAGTAGTCCAGATTATGAAGACTCTCCTCCCGTACACCATTCCTGTGGCCTAACACACACACACACAAACACTCACACAAATACAGACACACATACACACACAGACACACACATGCAAACACACACACACACACACACACACAAATACAGGTACACACACATACATACACACACACACACACACACATACATACACATACACACACACAAATACAGACACACAGACACACATACACACGCAAATACACACACACACACACACAAATACAGACACACACACACATACACATACACACACAGACAGTGTACACAGTGCTCAAAGTAAGAGATATAGGTGGTAGAGATAGAGATGAGAGAGGTGTGAGAGGTATAGGTGTCAGAGATGCCAGTGACTGG
>JAIFZK010000130.1:850000-852500 GCA_027481765.1 Tenualosa thibaudeaui | reverse complement strand
TTCTCTACTGTCCTTACATCTCCTCTCATCTTCTTCTACTTTCTTTCTCCTCTATGGTTTCTTTTTCATCCCTCCATTTTCTCACTCCTTACACCTCTTCTGCCCTGCCAGCCTTTATTTACATTACTGTTTCTTCTCCCTTTTCAACAAGCATCTCCACTTCCTTGTCCTATCATATTCTCCATATTCCCCTCCCTCTCTCCTTTTCTCTTTTTCTCCTGTCCTTTTCCCTCCTCCTATCCTTCTCTCCTCTCCTCTCTCCATCTCTTTGAAGGAATTAAAGCTTCTTAGCCTTTAAGGAGGGATGGAAGAGATGTGGTGAGATGCTATTAATGTCTACTGCAAGTTGGTAATGATGCTTCAATATTCTGATTATCTAGGTGGTTTGGGGTTTGCTGTATGTTAAACTGCAATGTCCGTAGTACCATGTGAACGCTCTTCAACTGCGTGTGTCATTGTCCGCAATAACTCTAATAACTCTAAATTCACGTACAGTTGTTTATTGTTTATTCGATGCCAGAGTGCACACTGCATGACTGCAATCGTTTTACCTCATTTTGAATGGGCATTGCAGTACATCAGCCAGTTCTTATAGGGAAGACTGCATCCAGAGACAGCCTCTATATTGCTATGGCCAAAGACATGTCTTTTAACGTTAGTTTGTATTTCACATACACACACACACACACACACACACACACACACACACACACAAAGCTTTACTTGAACCTACACTTGGGCTACTGTCTGTAAGTGTGCATTCAATTCTCTGTGTGTAGCGGGAGGGTAGAGGGAGGAGAGGAGCAAAACTAAGAAACACGCTTCTTTTAATGATTTCTTTGCACTTACATGCACCTTTAGCAAGACACCTACTAAGCATAAAGTCAGTTGGGAAACTTGTTTGAGATACTGTAGATTACAAAGAACAGACATACAGAGAGATGCTCCTGGATTAATAGATAATGTGCACAGATTTAGTCCATTGTGTCTTCGCCCACTCCACTTTCATGTTCTCCTCTCTTCAGTCCTCTTGCATTTTCTTCTCTATGAACTGGTTAGGTTTATATGTAATTATATGCTTATATGTAGAAGAGGGAAAGGATGCCGAAGGGAGAGAATGAGAGGGGAGAGAGAGAAAGAGAAAGAGAGATGGATGAACAACAAGTCGACACCACTGAAAATGGGAGGAAGGACACTGTGCTGTATGGTTTTAAGGCTGTGTGTGTGTGTGTGTGTGTGTGTGTGTGTGTGAAAGTATAAAGTTTGTGTTTCTCCCTCTCCGTTTGCTCCTCTCTCATATGTGTTCATAATTTTAATGATGTACAGCATGTGATGTGTGTGTGTGAGTGTGTGTGTGTATGCTAAAGTGAGCGTATATCTCACGTCTCTCTAATTATCAGTGAGTGCTGAGCATATTGACAGCCATCTTCATAATCCATCCATCCTTCTTTATTTATTCATTAAGCTCATCATACTCTGTGGAGCCTTACTTTCATACACACACTTAGTGCCATTCAAAATAGCAATAAATGGAATCTCTCTCTCTACCTAACAAAACAGGGTAGAATGGCTTTTCACTGATCTATGATAGTTTGGGATTACCCAGAATGCTGTGTTGTGCTCAGGTCAGGGACTAGTGTGACGACCAATCAAAAAGGCAGGTGTGAACTGCTTTCAGACACCATGCTGAATATGTGTGCCCCTGAATGCAACTGACCCTAATGAGAAATGACTCACTCTTTGTTGACAAGCTGAGCTGTCAATCAAAAGATAGGAAAACCATGAAAAACACCGGGCAGCAAAGTGTGTGTGTGTGTGTGTGAGAGAGAGAGAGAGAGAGAGAGAGAAAGACTGTAAATAACTACAGGAATACTGTGTACCATGTGCATAAAGAAATACTGCATACAGCATTCATATACTCCCCTCTGCGGAAGAGTAGGTCTTACCTTGGTCAATAAAAGCAATGTCTGTGTGTGTGTGTGTGTGTGTGTTTACATTTACTAAAGCTGTAGGTCTTACATCTGCAAGGTCAAAGAAAGCCTGTAAAGTGTGTATGTGTGTGCTTGTGAGCATGTGTGTGTGTGTGCATTTGAATGGAGTGTGTGCGTGTGTGTGAGTGTGTGTGTGAGTGTGTGTGTGTGTGTGTGTGTGTGTGTGTATGTGTGCGTCTCACTGACTTGCTCCAGTTTCCAGTGGAACTCTGCTGGTCTGAAGGAGTCTGTGAGACTGTCGGCTCTCCGCAGCAGAAACACCAGACGACAGTTATGCACATACAAAGAGTAATGATGTCTGTTCATCTCTGAGGGAGAGGGAGAGAGAAAGAGAGGGAGATAGACAGTGGAAAGAGGGATGTTAGTGGGAGTGTTAGTTAGTTAGTGTCTTCTTTGTGTCTTTTCAGCGTAAATATGCCATACTGCATGTGCATGTGTGCAAGTACATGCAACTGTGTGTGTGGATTGTGTGTGTGTGTGTGTGTGTGTGTGTGTGTGTGTGTGTGTGT
>JAIFZK010000130.1:835000-845000 GCA_027481765.1 Tenualosa thibaudeaui | reverse complement strand
CCACACAAGTCTGTTTTATGCAAACTAAAAAAAAACAAAAACATGTATTGACCTCACCCTTGTATTAACCTCATGATGAAGAGAAATGCCATCCTGTATGTAGCCCTCACCCATGTATTAACCATCATCATAGATGAAGAAATTTTACAAAATTATTAATGTTAACATTGATTAATAATTGGAAATGTCCGGTATTTTCACTCCAGTGTAGTGTGCCTGTTAGCCTGTCTCAGTGCTCAGTCAGTGCCAGGTTAGCAGGGTAGAGGCTAGCTGGTGAGTGAAAGAAAGAAAAATGAGTTCAACACACACACACACACACACACACACATAAATATACAAATACACACACACACACACACTCAGAGGTTAGCACTGAGGATAACTGGTGAGTCAGTGTTAGATAAGGCCAATAAGGCCAGCAGCATCTGAACTCAGGGCAGCAACTAGCTGTGAACTCAGCTGAATCCACTCACATTCAAAACATGTTTTTTTCATCCCAAATGAAAGCTAGTTTTAAAAATCTGAAGTCTGAAATAACCCAGTTTTGGTCTCTGTCTATCTATTTCTCGGTCATTTCCTTCCCTCCAGAGATAGTACAAACACACACAGATTAATAATTGGAAAATTCCGGAATATTGCAAAATATTTGGACATATACATAAATTAATTAGGCCATTTTCAAATATTTATATACACATACTGTAAGTGCTTCAAACATATCCAAACATATTTCAAATATGTTTCTTTTCTGTAGGGGATAGGCACACTAACTAACTAACTAACTAACTAACTAACTATACGTGAGTTCTGTTGGCTTTGACTCAAGGTTTGCTCCTGAGAACAGCCCCTAATTTTCTTACCACTCCATCGAATATGCTGCTTAAGGGTCTGAAGCCCTTAGGCTTTGTAAAGCATGAGGAAATGCTATGAATAATTGAATCTGAATTGATAGAAACTGTAGCATCTATGAGCTATCATACATGCAGTATAGCCTAGGATAATAAACATAAACATCACATGATGAGAGTTACAGATGCTGGTGCATGCTAGACCTCCAGCATGGGGTTTGATCCATAAACATAAATGACACTAAATATTCCGGAGAATTTGCCCACAGGGTCACCCTGAATCTCTGTAGCAGACGGGTTATCCTCTTATGTCTGATCAGGAACAGAAAATATGGTTGATCGAGTCATCTTAAGGCTGTGTATTCTCTGTGGACTATTCTCTTTTTATATCTTCTCTTCTGCCTTTTAATCCGTAATTTGATACAAGGAATAAATGGCTGACCAAATGCCTTAGGCACCTAGTGAGATGACAGGGTGCTAAAATAGAAACCCTGGCATAGAAAGCAGCTGAGCATCTACTGTAACCCTGCCGAGTCGGGGCCAAATGTGTGACAAATCGGGCCTCATCTGGGCCGTATCCAAGCCATATCTGTACCATGTCTGGGTCTAGTGAGGGCCTCAACTGTGCCAGATTAGGATCTCTATACAAAGGCAGCTAATATCTGGGGGATTAGTGTCCCCTACAGCTGTGTGATGATCTGTGTCCTGTCCTCAAATGATAAGCCTGAATCACACAACCTGACTGGTAAAGCTCTGGGAAGATGATAGGAAACTGGCAGTGATCCGGCTCTTAGGCTGCGCAGTCAGGGAACTCTAAAGTCAACAGTGGCTCAGCCTGACTGAGGCTTAACCAATGGTGGCTGATGGTTTATGAGATGGATGTGTCGGAATAAAAGCTCTAAATAATCCCAAATGCTTTGGGTGTCAGTGCGCGGCTTTGGTCTGGATTCTAATACGACTCTGATCTGACCCTGATCTGGCCTTGATCTTTCACTCTACGTCCTAATGAAAGAGAACATCAATTTATCAGTACATTAGCACATGACCCTCATGGTTAGCTGTAACCACTGACTTAAGTCCAACACCCTATTGCCTATTGCAGCCTATATTGTTTTCGGTTAAATTTAAACATTGTAGTGCTCTGTATAGTGTTTGTATGGTTTCATACCAACCTATGAATATGCTGCACTAATATAAGAGGGTATTTATTGAATTGTTGTCAGAGCTCCATTTCTGTTTTCAAAGCTACAATGATCCCAGTGCAGTGTGCCTGTTAGCCTGTGCCAGTGCTTGGTCAGTGCCAAGTTAGCATGTTAGAGGCTAGCTGGTGAGTCAAAGTTACAATCGACTGTGAGTTCAACACACACACACACACACACACACACATACATATACATATACAAACACACACACACACACACTCAGAGGTTAGCACTGAGGATAGCACTGAGGACTCAGGGCAGCAACTATCTGTGAACTCAGGTGAATCACTCCACTCACATTCAAAACATGGTTAGTTTTTCATCCCAAATTGAGGCTAGTTTAAAAAAATCTGAAGTCTGAAATAAGCCATTTTGGTCTCTGTCTATCTCTTTCTCTCTCTGTGTCATTTCCTTCCCTCCAGAGATAGTACAAACACACACAGACACACTTTACACACACATACGAATGTGCACAAAGATGCACATACACACACACACACACACTGACTTGTGAGACTTTTTGCCGATAGGGCCACCGGGTCCCGCTCCACAGTCATGGGCCTGAATGAGAAAGGAGAACTCTTTCTGGCGCTCACAGTCGATTGGCTCCCTCGCCCGCAGCTGTCCCTCCCCCGACGTCTCGTTCAGAACCACCGCCTCGAACGGAACATCCAGACCATGGATACGGAACCCACAAATCTCTCCTGCGGAACAGCACCACTGTGTTGGTGAATAGTGTACAAACAAATCACATTTGCTCAGTGTCGTAGACTAGCACATGATGGATGTATGACTGTGTTTGGTTGAATTGATCTGTCTGTTAATCTTGACTGATATATTGCTATAAGTTACATTGACAACGTAAAGGAACAAAACTGCCATTCGGGGTTATTAGTGATTAATAAATGCACTGATTTATAACCTTAACATGCTAATCTGTATGTGATTTGTGCGTGAGTGTGCGTGTGTAAGCACGCGTATGTGTGTGTGTATGAGCATGTGTGTGTGTATGTGTGTGTGTGTGTGTATGAGTATGTTTTACTTTCAAGGACCTGAGAACTTCTAGGTCAGCATTACACTGAGGTTGTGGTGTCTGTGTGTGTGTGTGTGTGTGTGTGTGTGTGTGTGTGTGTGTGTGTTTGTGTGTGTGTGAATTCTGGCATATAGAATGGAGAACAGACCTCTATACAACTAAGCACACGCTAAAAAATAAACCCACAAAGGCACCCCCTCCACCCTTCACACATACTCATGAGACAGATATTACTGTATGCTTCAATACAATTCATTATGCAAATATAGTTGACTGAAAACACTTACATAAAACTCTCTCTTTCTTAAACACACATGCATACACATACACATACACACACGCACACACACAAACACACACAGAGAAAGAGAGAGAGAAAGAGGGAGAACAAGAGACAGAAAGAGAAGATGACATGAGCAAATTGTTTTGTTCTTCATGAAGAAACAAATGTAATCAGGGTAATATTGCCATTCCCATAGTCCCATTGGGTTAGATATATGGGTAGACAAACACACACACACACACGCAAACACAAACATACGTGTGCACACACACTCACACACATATGCATGCACACACCTCAGAAACAGCCTCTCTCACCATGTCTGAAACCCCCCCGCCCATGTTAATGTTTTTTTTTTTTTTTTTTAATTAACTGTGCAGGCAATTACACTTGAACAATGACAGCTCTTCACAACTTCCTGTTCTGCTTGAATGGACCTCAAGTGGGAAAATGGAAAGACAACATGATGCATCATGGGAATGTTTATGTCAGCATGAGGACATGGGGGTGTGTGTGTGTGTGTGTGTGGTAGTGGTGCCGTTCGGCAACTGACTCTCCATCTGACCCCATTAAAGTGTCCCTGAGCAACTGGGACACTGAACACTAAATTGCTCCCACCGAGCAGGTTGGCACCTTGCATGGCAGCCTCCACCACCAGAACATGAATGTGTGAGTGAATGGCAAACCTTGTACAGCCCTTAAAGAGCTAAATTCAGTCCATATGTAAATTCTGTCCAATTACCTCTAGGTGTGTTGACGTCTCACTCTCATTCTCCTCTTACCTTAGAAGAAATATCAAGCAAAAAAGGAGAAGTGAATAAACAGATGAACATGAAATGAAATGAAAAAAAAAAACAAAAAAAAAATGTGGAAATGTGGATGGCGGAGATGGAGTGAATATAGAGTGTATAAAGTGTAAAAGAAAAAACAGTCCTTTGAACTTCGTAAAAAAAAAAGTCTCAAACTTTAGAGAAAGGAAGAAGGAGGAAGGAGGGAAGCCTAGAAGTGATCCTGAAGGAAACTGGGGATGTAGAGAATGGGAGGAAGTGAGGAAGTGTGTGTGTGTGTGTGAGAGAGAGGGGGGGGGGGGGGAGAGGAAAATGTGGTAAAATAGACTCTCATTACTATTCTAATTCACTTTTGTCTGATTCATTTTAATTGGTTTCAGTAAGAAAGCCTTTGAACTCCAATAGCTGTGTGTTCACAGCACACACACACACACACACACACCCTCTCTTCGTTCCATACACACTATCTCAATCACACTTTCATATATTCAGAGAATTAGGAACGAGAGTGAGGTGTGTTGGAGTGAGTGTGTGTGTGTGTATGTGTATGCGTGTGTGTGTGCGTGTACATGTGTGTGTATGTGTGTGCATGTGTGTGTGCGTATGTGTGTGTGTGTGTGCATACATGTAAGTGTGTGTGTGTGTGTGTGTGTGAGAGAGAGAGAGAATGTCCTCTGCCTAATTAAAAACAGCCCCTAAGCATCGCCCACTTTTCTCAACTCATTCAATTAGCTTTCCAAAAGGCACCAGTGGTCTCTCTCTCCACACACTCATACACACACACACACACCCACGTGCACATTCACACACACACACAAATGCACACACATACACACACACACACACACACACACACAAACACACACAACCCTCCAGAGCTCCTGTCTCAATATTTGAATCAGACTTTAGCAGTTTCATATTTGGTATCTATCTAGAGGGACTTCATAGTGCATTAGCTCTTGCTGCTGTGGGACAGGGAACAATAACCATGGAGATCAGGTCACTAAACCAACAACAGGGTCTTTCATTTTTTGTTGTTAATTTTAGTTATTAGGAACCATATACAATTTCAATTTCAATTCATGTGCTGATATATATTGCAAAACCAGAAGTGTTTAACTGCCGATTGTGCTGTGCAGATCTCCCTCTAAGACACACACACACACACACGCATACGCACACGCACACGTACACGCACATAGAGTACAATACATATGTTCACATGCTCATACACAGACACAGACACAGATACAGAGAGAGGGCTGAAAATCATCTAACAGCTGTCAAACTTGCCTTTCATACGGCACTTTTGTGGAGGCTGTGTGACCTTCAGCAAAGTAATGCAGGCTGAAGATTCTCTGTTTGGGCGGATTTATAGTCCTAGCAAATAAATCCACAGGCTTTATCTATAAGCATTTCTGACATACGGACACACATACACACACACACAAACACACATTCTCACTCTCAATTTATCTGAACTCATAATGCCAGCATTAATCCCCCAACACTGCAGGCATTTAGAGAAGAAACTGCATACACATATGCTTAGACACTTACCGTACACACACATGGACACACATATCCTCAGACACACACACACACACGTATCCTCACACACACTCTGCCATGATGGTTCAATTAGGCACACAGACTCAGGGTGAGTGACACAGTATTGCAGGCTGTTGTTAAGTTGTTTATTTGTACATTCATTTATTTGTTCAGTTGAACAATGACTCTTGTTGGTGTACAACATTCTCTTTCTTCTCTATTGTATTTGTTTCAATACCGAAAGGCAATCACAACACACACACACACACACGCCAAGTGAGTGAAATAGAGAGAGAAAAAGTTGTTTAGTTCTGCAGATTAAAACCCTCTTTCACCAACGCAGAAGCATTCTCTGCCCACAGACATCCACACTGGTGTGTTTACAATAAAGGTAGAGTGAGTGCAATAGGTATTCAGAGCCAAGCAGTAAAAACACTGCACTGAAATCAACCATGCAGGACAAAGTGGACCAATGCCAGTTTAGGGCCAGATCAGGACCAAACCAGAGCCAGATCAAGGCCAGATAAGAGCCCGAAGAGAGAGAGAAAAAGAGAAAGAGATGGAGAGAGAGGGATGTATGTAGTCTCGCACTGCACACTGACAAATACACACACATTTTATGAAAGTTACTGCAGGAAACAGACACTATAAGAAACTAAACACTATTTTACAGTCACGGTAGCAGCAAAATACACACACACTGCCAGGTTTGCCTGAGGGACAAACACTAGGGCTGTATGTATGTGTGTGTGTGTAAGAGAGAGAGAGAGAGAGAGACATGCATTCTGCAGCTAAAGACTTGTCTTTTGTTTCAAACATTTCTCACTCCACTGATTTGAGATCTGCAAACCCTCTGTACTGCATACTGCATACCAGAAGACTTTCGGCCTGCAGTCCTCCATTAACATTGCGTGTGACATGTTTTTAAATTTCACATCCAGTGTTTTTACTCTACATTTAACCCTCTAGACATCATTTAGCAGACATTTTTGTCCAAAGTGTCACAAACTCCCACAATGGGGCTCGGGATCAAGCCTGGATTGACTGATTATCGGCCAGTGATGTTACCACTGCTCCACTGTGTGTGTGTGTGTGTGTGTGTGTATTTCACCTGCAAAGGGTATGGGGGCATCCTTGTCCAGGGCCACGAGTGGAGGGTCCAGCACAACAACATCAGAATTCTCTGTGATCACCCCATGGTAAGACGTCTCAATCCATGGTTTGTGCTTGTTTACTGAGAGACAGAGAAGAAGGGACAAGAGATGGAGGGAGGGAGAGGAAGGGAGAGAGAGGGAAGGAGTGAGGGAGAGGGAAGAGTAGAAGAGTGACAGAGAAACATTAGCAACAGGAAATACAAACAAAACATAAAATATCACAAACATCCACAAAGTAAACACAGGAAATTCCTCATAAATTCCTCATTACTCATAAATACACGCACACAAATACTAGTACACACACACACACACACACACACACACACACACACACACTCCTGATGAAGGTGAATGTCCTGTCTATCTGTATGACAGCTGCAAAAATATAATGACTGTTGTCAATGGAAATGGGATTTGTGCTTCAGATTAACATCTACATAAGTAGACCTTTCACTCTGTTTTTCATCCTGGTCCCATTTGTTCATCCTGTCGGGACTTATTTTCCCACTGTGACCGGCGGACAATACATTATCCTTACATAGATATGATGGAGATGATATACAGTAACTCAAAGGGCAAGTTTCAAACCTGATCCGCAAGGCAAAAGTGAAAAAAAAAAACTTTGTGCAAGAGAGAGGAGTCAGTTGAGGTGTCAGTGTCCTTGTCAACTTATTCTGCTCCTAATATGCTGCGAGTCATATAAAAACACCATATGGACAAACTTGGACAAAGGCACACACACACACACACACACACACACACACACAGTTAAGCCATAGATTCATCATGAGCAGACTACAAACCTCTGAGTAATTGCTTCCTCAAACTGTTTCTTGTTTCCTTATGCCAGTATAGCACGCATGCATTCACACACACACACACACACACAAATTTAAAGAGTATGCTTTACTCTGTCTCTTTACACTCTGAACATGATTATAAGAGATGTCTGACATGCAGTCAGTCACAAAATAGCATCTTGGCCCCTCCCAGCTTGTTCTGAGCTCTGATTTGGTAGACTGCTTTACTTGATCATGTGTATGGACTAATTACTCTGTGTGCTTGGCATTTTAATCATTTAGTGTCCACTCCCATCCAACTTATAGCACCATGGCAACCAACAGAATGTTTGATATTCATTAATATGACTAGCTTGTGAGAAGACATAGAAGAAGAGAAAGAGAGGGGAAAGAGAGACAGAGAGAGGTACAACAGAATAAGGGGGGGTAGACAAATGGAGAGAGAGGGAGAAGGCCAGGTGTAAGGACAGAATACAGAAGGAGAGATAGGAGAATAGACAGATGTAATGGAGAGAAATGGATAGTGCGAAAGAGAATGAAGAAGAGAGAGAGTGAGAGAGAGAAAAAGAAGAAGGAAGAGAAGAGAGGGAAAATGGGAATGAGGTGTGAGACTAATTAAATCTAAAGACACAGTAATCCAGAATGATAAAAAATCAGATTGCAACAACTAATCCTACTACAAATGTCCACACACAGTGTGTGTGTGTGTGTGTGTGTGTGTGTGTGTTAGTGTGTGTGTGTGTGTGTGTGTGTGCATGTGTGCGTGTGTGTGTTGTGTGTATGAGGGCTCAGGGTTCATCTGCCTGATCACCAGGAAGTGTGTGTCTTCATGTGTGTGTGCTTGATCATCAGAATGTGGGTGCATTCAGCTCTCACCAGATTATTAATGGAAAGGCTGGGCAAAACCAGAGCATAACCATGAGGAAAACCTTGGCTGCAACATTACCCTCACTCTTATTCATCAATCACACACACACACACACACACACACACACACACTGATGAACACATTTCCATATATTAGATACATAATCTTTCTTTGATAAAATTCTCGCAGACTATGCACAGAGTGCACTGCATATGTGTGTAACATGATATACACAGACACAAACACACGCATACTCAATCTCCAGTTTCTTGCTACCAGTACATATTCGTGCATAACACATCCCCTACACACAGAGAGAGTGAGAGACAGAGAGGCAGAGAGAGAGAGAGAGGCAGAAAGAGAGAGAAACCTACCCTAGAGACAGCCATTAATATTTTAAGGTTTAATATTTATTTAATTTGAGAGCATGCTGAGAATATGATTGCAATACAAATGTGGGTGAAAGAAGTGTAAACAAATAGACATAAAAACACACACACACACACAAACACACACACAAACACACACACATACACACACACACACACACACACACAGGGCAGGGAAATCTATTCATTTATTCAGTCTGTATTCTGGGTCCCTAAGGTGCATCACCTTGTCCATCATATGAGTGCTTACCAAAAGAAAACCAAAGGAAGGATCAAACATGCAGGCACAAACACACACACTCACATACTGCACACAGTACCATATGCACAGATATTGAAACACTTACAAATATTAAGAGTAGGAAAGCTCTCTCTCTCTCTCTGTCTCTCTGTCTCTCACACACACTCACACACACACACATACACACACACACACACACACACACACACACACACACACACAAAAACACATGGTTAATGGACTTGGACTACTCTGAAGGCAGCTGTTCCGTCTCAGTGTCGGGGATCACTGGACGTGTAAGTGTTTTGAGTGGGATTACTCATGATCTGACCTAGTGCTGCACTGACACAGTCAGAGTCTAACACACATACAACCACTTACACACTTACAGGGACAGACAGACACACCCACACACACTATTGATTCTGCATGTGCATTGCAGTCAGATCACATACAATAAACCTTTCATCTCTCCCCTTTCAAGGATGCTTCTTCCAGCTTTCCAGCTTTTGGAGGAGCGAAGTGGTCGGCGATTATGACAAGCCATTTAATACAAATGCTATTTCAGACATCACAGTTACTAAAAACATTGCAGTTGTAGGTACAGGTAACAAAGTGAAGATATAGCTCAATACAACAACAATAACAATTATTTTAATAATAATAATAATAATTCTTATTATTATATACTATAATAATAATAATAATAATACAATTATTATTATTAAAATAATTGTTGTTATTGCTGTTGTATTGAGTTATATCTTCACTTTGTTACCTGTACCTACAACTGCAATGTTTTTAGTAACTGTGATGTCTGAAATAGCATTTGTATTAAAT
>JAIFZK010000130.1:800000-830000 GCA_027481765.1 Tenualosa thibaudeaui | reverse complement strand
CACACACACAGTTTGGCAACAGCCGTATATCCGGTGTGAGGAAGCATGCCTTGAGCAGCGGAAACGGAGGAGAGAGCAAACAGAGCTGCAAATTAAACCTGGCTCCTGAGAGACAGCACATCCCATAATCACCCTCTGATCCACAAGCTTCTACAGGAGAGCGAGAACAGAGAAGCTCAGAGAGAGAAAATGTGTGTGTGTGTGTGTGTGTGCAACTCTTCTCAGCTAGAACATATAAACTCATATATAAGATCATTATATAAGCTTTTAGCTTGTATGTAGGAGAAAGACCAGTGCTAGATTAGGAGAAAGACCAGTGCTAAATTAATAGAAAGACCAGTGCTAGATTAATAGAAAGACCAGTGCTAGATCAGGAGAAAGACCAGTGCTAGATCAGGAGAAAGACCAGTGCTAGATTAGGAGAAAGACCAGTGCTAGATTAGGAGAAAAGCCTGTGCTAGATTAGGAAAAAAAAGACAGTGCTAAATTGGTATTTTAGGTAAAAGTTATACTTCTAGTGCAGCCAAGTCATTTATTAATTCATTGATCTAAAATCATAGCCTACTCTATATTCATTCTAGAACATCAGCGATGAGTGGATGTTTTAAATTGTTCAACCTAGACTCCTAGAGTCTGAGTCTTCTCCATCTTTGCCATCTCCTCCTCCAGCCACCCTCACCAGTTGGTCCCTGCCTCAAAGTAATGGCGGAGGCTCCTCACCCCTGATATCAGCTATCAACTGATATCAGCTTGCTGCTAGATGGTTCGAAGACATGGCTGATGCCAAAGGCAGTTTGTATCTAAGTATTGATGTACCTTTATTGATGCTTCCTATTTGAACTTAAATGTGTAGTTTAACTGTCTTGTCTGTCAAGTCTTTGTTAGTTAAACAAGTTAGTTAACAAAATGTGCTATTTATAAGAAAATGTTTGTTAGGGTTTGAAAAAACTGTAATGTTTATGTCCTACTTTAGCATTCAGATTATAAGTGACAAATCAGACAATGAGTCAAGTCCCAGGCGGCACGAATCGACTGATGGTGTTGGTTCTGACCCAGCTTCACAGTTATGTGTGTTCAGAACGCTGAGGACAATGGAGGTCTGACTGTCTCTTCCTGGGCTTCTGACACTCTAAACAGGGTGCTTGCATAAGCAATGAACAGGCCGAACTTCACTCTTATACATGCTTTTGACGCAGAGCATTCCACAGCCATGACTCTTCATGTGTCTTCGTCTTGCACTGTTAGTGTGTCGACACAGATAACACACACAATGAGCATTCTGTCAGGTCATATTTACACGCAACAAAAACAACAATGACAGTCAGCTTGATGTAACTGGGAAGCCTGTGTTTCTTTTCTTCTCTGTTTCTGTTTCTCTCTGTCTGTACTTTTATTTTCTTTCATCTTCTCTGTGTCCTCCCCCTTTCTTTTATGTAACTATGGAAAGGAAATGCAGATAGAAATAAAAGATGGACAGAAGAGTATAGTGCCCCATTTTGTAAAGAGAACTGAAAACTCCAACGTCTAGGATGATGATGTGCTGGTCAGTATTCTATTTGCCGACTGTCAGTACACACACACACACACATACAAACACACAAATACACACACACACACACACACACACACACACACACACACACACACACACACGCAGAAAACACCAGCAGGAGATGCAGCATTAGTGCACTATCTACAAATATTTGCCTTTTCAATGCTCTTTAGTAATGAAATATCAGGCCATAAGGAATGATAAAAGTGTGTGTGTGTGTGTGTGTGTGTGTGTGTCCGTGGGTGTGTGTTTGTATATGTATGTGTATGCTTGTATGTGTGTGTGTGTGTGTGTGTGTGTGTGTCCGTGGGTGTGTGTTTGTATATGTATGTGTATGCTTGTATGTGTGTGTGAGTGTGTGAGAGAGAGCAGGAGATCAAACAGAAAGTGGAGATGAAACAAAATTTGAGCTCTTAAAAAGTGTCTGCCATCTTAATTAAATCTCTCCTCTGCCTCCTTTATTCCATCTGCATCATCACTCTCTCTCCCTCTCTCTTTACTCTCTCCATTCCCACTCTTTCATTTCCCTCTCTTCTTTGCCTTCTGTCATTACTTTCTTCCTTCCCTCTCTCCCTTTATCTCTCCTCCCATTCTCTCCCTTTCCTCTTTCTCTTCCTCACCCTCTCCAACTCCTTGCTCTCTTGCTCTCACTTACACACTCATCCCTTTCTCTCGCTTCATCCTTCTGCTCTCTATCCTGTCCTCCTTCCTTGGTCTCTCTCTATTCCCTCGTTTATCCTGTGTGTGTGTGTGTGTGTGTGTGTGTGTGTGGTGTGTGATTGACACCTGTAATTTCACTGGTAGGTGATTGGCAGTGGCCGACTGACAGATGAAGCTTGTCTCTCGTAAGCTCAACTGAAGCTTTGTGTAGAGGTATACAGATCTAAAGGAGGGGGCTAACTGCTTTGCACTGGCATTTTATGTGTGTGTGTGTTTGTGTTCACTTTGCATATGGAAATAACAAAATGTGTGTGTCTATATGCGTAAATCTGTGTGCGCATGTTTGGGTGTGAATGTTTTGGAAAGCTTTGGTATTTCCCAGCCCTTGACCTTTGTGAAAAGGCATGCTCTGAAATGAGGCATACTAAGCAAAGCAAACCCCCGCCAGACTAGACCAGCGCCAGCCAGTTCCCAGAGTCACGACACATCAGTCTTCTCCTCCTGACCTTGTACAGACAGCAGTCGGACTCAGACTCGCTCTGCTCTGCTCCTGCTGCCTGTGGGGGTTTCCCCTCTCTGGGCCTCTTCTATAGGATTGGATATGGAGGATGTGCCTGATGCTCGGGTGGTGTTTCTGCATGGAGATTTTACACACTGTCTCTGATACCATTCAAAGACACTGCACCGAACCCTGTCTATCTGGAAGGTGGATGTACTGTCAAATGTATTGTTATGATGATGCTTATCAGACTGGATGAATGTTATCAATTGATTTTTGATTTGATTGATTTCTGCCACCTCTGAATTGCTTTGAATTGCAGTTTTTTGTTCAGTAATTTCTCTCACTCTTTTTCCCTCTCACTGTGACTATTTAGCATACATATTCACACACAAAGAGATACACACATATATGCACAGAAACGCACACACACTTTTATCCTGTCTTTAATTCAAGATGATTTGTTCTTTCTCCCCTCTAACTGTTAAACAGAGAAACTGAACAAACCCCTTTATCTAGTCATTCCACTAAATTGAGAGCCAGGGAGAGAGGGAGAGAGGGAGAGAAAGAGCGAGAGAAAGAGAGAAAAAAAGAGTGTGTGTGTGTGTGTGAGGCAGAGAAAGAGAGAGAGAGAGAGAAATTAAATGAAGAGAAAGAAAGAGATGAAGGGAGAGTCTATAGCCATGTAATAATTTGTGAATGTAGTCAAAGAGGACTGTTGGCTGGCTAACTAGTGTCCCTGTGATCTCTAATTGAAGGAGACTCCAATCACATTAGCTTAATTCTCCCAGTCCAACTCGCTTCCCCTTCCTCAATTAACCACAGCAAAGGAAAACAGAGAGAGAATGACTCCTTTCTTTTTTTTCCCTTCCCCTCCATAATCACCTACTGCAGTGAGAGATGAGGAGAGGTCTACTCTTTCGCCCTGATTCCCCTATCCTACTGCGCTCATCGATTAAGGTCAGATCAGCTCCACTCCTCTTCTGCTCCTCCTCACTCCCTTGGTTCCTTCTCTCTATTCTCTTTTTCTTTAAATCCTGTCTTCTGTGAGGGTGAGAAGAACTCTCACTGGGGGAAGAAACCTAAAGTTCAAGACTATGGCACATACAAAAGCCAGCAAATCATGAATGATGCATTCAGAATTTTATTTATTTATTTATGCACTTAAAACTATTTCAACATTTCCAATAACTCTGTAAAGGAGCTACAGTATGTGTATCTTTAGGTTAAAACATCCAAAACTGACCAAGAAATTAAAAACAAACAAACAAACAAACAACTGTATTGACGTGTTAGAAACACCTAAACACAGAGTGGACCAGATATCCACTGAGGTGCAGCATGCAAATCGACCGGGCTTTCTGGTATCACTTTCTACCATGCATGGCCCCTATTCAAAGAAGATGGACAAACACAGACAGTATTCCACGAGTGCAATACATAACAGTCACTCTATTGTATGCTATTAAGCTGTACACCAGAGGCTCTCAAACTTTATTGGACCACGGGCGCCTCCTGGAACAGAAACATTTCCAATAACCTCTCCTAATCACAACACAAATTTGACCATACAGGCATACAGTATATCCATTAATTAAATAATCCATTAATTAAGACCCCCTGGCAATGCACTGCGGACCTCTGGGGATCTCTGGGCCCCAGTTTGAGAACCAAGGCTGTACACTATGAAGCCCCTTGATACTCATGATCAAGTGATTCCTAATCAGTAGAGATTTACACAGATTTAAGCCACACATTTAGATGTTAGCACAATCAGAAGCCATCAGAAACATCATAGCTAGTTTTCTTCAGTTTAGTGGCTAGTGTTTCTTTGATAAGACTTAAGTCACTAATTGTTTTGCCCTGCAACAAGCAGGTGTATGTTTAATTGCTTCCATGTTTGAGGCATTGCCTGATAGTCTAGTTGACTTAATAAAGACTGGCTCAGATGATCACTTGACAAAACAAGCTTCACTAACAATGAGTGATAAGAGCCTTGTTAGTTCAACACATGAACATACACTCAATCCTGCCCTCCTTCTCTTTACACGTATACACTATACAGCAAGCATGTGTGTGTGTGGGTGTGTGTGAGTGTGCATGTACGTGATGGGTGAGAGATCTGCACCAAATTAGTATCTCCTCACCTCATCTCCTCACTCACATTTACATTTATGTTTACAGTTACATTTACATTTATGCATTTAGCAGATGTTTTTATCCAAAGCGACTTACAAAAGAGGATAACATTCAAGCTACAACACAATGAAAAAACAAACAGTGTGCATATTGCTAACGTAAAATAGTTAATTTTAAGTTGAAAGTGCAATAGTGTAATAAAAGTGCAGCATCAGCATCGGATATCCATGGATTTCACTGTAATGACTAATGTGAGGTCTTGCCTGTGTTTCTCGTTTAGGTTGTTTTCTCTGTTTCTTTAATGATCGCTTCTGTCGTCTGTTTCATCTGGCTCTGCAGACACCTTGCCAGAGCTCAGATAAATAAGACCTCAACACCACGCTGAATAAATAATGCTTGTAGCAATACTCGTAATGACTGTAAACTGGTGCTTGTAAAACATAATCTGGAGGCACAGAAAAGGGAGAAACAGATCCATTCACAGACTGCATCTGTCTCAAAGACAGAGAGAACAGTCAACCCACCCCATCCAAAACGGGTCTCTAGGGTGATAAAAGCTGCAGCTTGACAGCCAGACTCGTTGGTATGGCTGTCAGACTGTACATTCCAGCACTCTCTGGAAAAGGTCTGGCCCAGCTCAGGCACCTCTATGAGCCATGACAGAGACTGAAAGACAATTTATAGTCCAGATGATGAGATGATGTCTCTCTGCCATAATGAAGAGCATTTGGCAACAGAGCAGCATCTGTCAACTTCCATACTTCACCACTGACGTCAAACCAGCTCATAACAGGAGGTGAAATTTCTATGAACCTCTAAGACCTGCCTGGCTTTGTGTGTGTGTTACTATCAATGCATTTCTGGCTGTCTGCCCTCCAGTATCTCTGTATGGAAAAGCTATCCTGTAGGGCTTCTGATTGCTCTCATCTTAGAAGCAGTGTTGCCTACTGCTGAGCCTGTCTGCAGGATACAACCTTAAGTGTCCATCTGCATGCTACCACATATACTACTTTACTGTAAATGGCTGCTCTGTAACTCTTCTGAGTCGTGTGTGTGTGTGTGTGTGTGTGTAAGAAAGAGAGGGGTAGAAGGGATGCTTTTAACAGATAGCACACTCCAATTGGAATGTGGCTATAGAGTCCAAAAAGACTGATTTTTTGTCTTCCCCATAGCAATGTCTTAAAGGAGAGAATCAAAATGGATTGGAAGCCAGTAGCCGCTCACAGAACAGCAGGCCTCTGCAGTGATAAACATATTTGTTACGCTACGCAGATACAGAGAAAAGATGAAAGCACATTTGATGTTTGTGACTCAAACAGAACAACAAAACAACAGACAGCCAGGGGTCTATGACAACATAATCACAAAAGCAAAGACACATGTTGTGCAGTTTGCTACTGTGGAGAAGAGAAGAGAAGAGAAGAGAAGTGGAGAAAAGAAAAAAGAGGAAATCAAGTCAAGTCAATCCACAGGCATTCTAAGGCTTTGTATATCAAATGAGGATGCGTGTGTGTGTGTGTGTGTGTGTGTGTGTTCTGATGTGTTTCCAGGAATGCATTATGTGCTTTTGAATATTTACTAGCATGGGACACAAGCCTGATTCAGCTCTGTCTGCACACCCACCCAGCTGTGCTTGAAGGAGGGAACCTTTCACATGCACACACACACACACACACACACACACACACACACACACACACACACAGACACACATACACACACAAAGATAGCTGTGTTTGTCTGTACCAGTAGTATGCTTGCAAACGGCTCTGCTTGAAGAAGACACACACACACATACACACTCCTGTGTGTTGTCCTATATCTGCAGTAGGCTCTCAAGTAGTTTTGGTACTCCCAATTAAACTAATCAAGTATGTGTGTGTGTGTGTGTGTGTGTGTGTGTGTGTGTGAGTGTTTTTGTGAGTGTGCATGTGTGTGTGTGTGTGTGTGTGTGTGTGTGTGTGTGTCTGGAAGTGTTTTCATGAGTGTGTGTGTGTATGTCTGTGAAGGAGTTAAGCTTCAGTGTTGCCTTTGTCTAGCTCTGTCTTTGTGAGTATTGAACAGTGCTTGTTCTCATGAGTGATGCTTGAATCTCTACATTAACTGACAGCATTTATCTTTCTCCAGAGGATCAGCCTCTAGAGTCTCAAGGCCCTTCAATGAGTCTGACACACATACATCACAATCACACACACACACACACATAGACACACATGCATGCACACACATATGCACACACACACATGCACACAAAAGCCCGCCCATAAACCTGTGCCCGAACAACCTACTGAGACTCGAATTAAAAATACACACACACACACACACACACACACACACAGAGTAGGGAATTGAGGGAGCCTATGAATGGAAATTGAGCACAAACGAGTTAAATAACAAATATCACCACATTACATGATCACTGGTAGAGCCATTCTCACTCTTTATCTTCTCTCTCTCTCTCTTTATTCCTCTTTTGACTCACCTTGTTGCTTTTCTTTTCTTTTTTGTAGTCTACAAATATCATTTTATATTATTTCTCAATCTTCCTCCCTCTGTCGCTCTTTCTTTTCCACTCATCTCCTCCTTCCACTCCTCTCCTTCGCTCGCCGCCTGTGGTGTAGGAAGATTAGCCAACCTACATTTCTCCAACCCATTCTTTGCAGTGCACTTCCTGATTTACACTCACATATATAGAAGTAAGAGACAGATAAGAGAAAAGTGTATATGTAAGGGGTGAGATTAAGCTATTTTTGGATCGGCACACTTAACATGCAGAACACTGTTGTTCTGTTAGGCATGTGTGAAACCCACACACACAGACACACACACACAGACACGGCATAGACACACTCATCTCACACAGCCCCACATGCACATGTTGGGCCAATATGCCTATTTTCTTGCTGACATCCAAAATTATGCAGGTTCCCATGCTTCAAGCCTGCTCTGAGGCAAGGTCAAACATAGACTCTACATCAGCATAAAAAAAAAATAAATAACAGGAAACCCTCTAATCGGTGACATACACTGAAATGTACAGAGGCATTCACACTACACTAACATCACAACTTTAGCATGACTGTGTTGATGTGACGGTGAGGAGGCAGCGTCCTCAAATGTACAATTAGTGAAGGTGAAGCCTTCTCCAACCTGCTCAAGCCTACTCAAATATAAATCATATAGTGAACTCATCCAGAGAGTCTCAACTGTACTCTGCTCCTCTACAGAAAAGACTGGTTTTCCATGCAGTCAGTGGAACACTAATGACAAGCAACATCAAGCCAATGTTTTGTGTGTGTGTGTGTGTGTGTGTGTGTGTGTGTGTGTGTCTGTGTGTGTTTCTGTGCTTCTGTTGTAGAAAGAGAGATTTTGTACAGTAAATATGGCTGGGGAGATGGAGGCATCATCTATACATGCAACAACTCTAACCTTTCATCTCCCCGCAAATATGTGTTTAGGCAGTGGAATGTAATGCATTCCGAAAGTCACTTTCCCTGCTGTGATATGCACATACAAACACACACACACACACACATAGGAATGCATAAGTGAAACACAGAATCACAGAACGCCACCTCCACTTTTCCGATTTCCATAATTTATCTGCACATTAGCGGACATGTGCAGTTTGTTTTGGCCTCATATGCATTTATACAGAAAAGTGGCGCATTAGTGTTTGACTGCGGCTCCATGAGAGAGTGACAGAGAGAGAGAGAGAGAGAGAGAATGAGATCAGTGAAGAGGGAGGGAGAGAGAGAAAGAAAGAGAGAGATTAAGAGAGGGAGAGAGAAGGAAGGAAGGCTGGTAATGAGTTATCTAAATTCAGACTTCCTCTTCGCTGCTGGAATTATTCCCAAGCCCATGGCTGGCATGCAGCGACTGGCGTGGTAAATGCAGACAGCGCATCTCAGACGCACATAGAGAGAAGTGAAAGAATGATGTGGATAGAGAGCAAGAGAGAGAGAGAGAGAGAGAGAGAGAGAGAGAGAGAGAGAGAACAGCACATCACAGACGCACATGGAGAGAAAAGAAAGAGAGACAGAGGGATGAAGAGAAAGATTTCAGGCAGCCCAGACACACATGGAGAGAGGGATGTGCAAAAGAAGAAGAGAAGAACAGCAGAAAAAGAACAATACAAAAAAAAAGAATTTTGTCTCTGTGACTCACCGAGACAACCGAAACACACATTAGCGAGTTAAATAGGTCTTTCACAAAAATTACGCAAATGTGAACTTGTGTACTCTCTCTTTCTCTCTCTCTCTCTCACACACACACACACTCACAAACACAGAAGTGCACACCTTTGTTTAGTCATAATGAATGTCCCATGTCTTAAGGGGAACTTTAGGTAAAGGTGCTTGATCTCAGTCACAGTGACAAAGTTTCTACTTTATTTAACTTGACATATGCAATAGTGTGTGTGTGTGTGTGTGTGTGTGTGTGTGTGTGTGTGTGTGTGAGAGAGAGAGAGAGAATGGGAGGTGTATCTCTGTGTGGCATAGAGAAAGAGAGAGATGAGAGAGAGGTAACGGGGTTAGACTGTGTGTGTGTGTGTACGTACACATACTCTGTAGGGAAAGGGAGATGTGGAGAGAAAGAAATTGTGAATATATATAAACACAGAAAAGAAACCATTCAATGACATTTTAATCTTCCAGCGATTCTATGCCTCATTCTCTCTGAATCATACATAAGCACACAAACAACCACATAGAGACCTTCCATTACCATACACACAAACACACACCGTTCTCAAGGTTACCCCATTCTGTCTTATTCTAGGTCACCTCTATTACATTACCATGCTGGGGACACTGGTGAGCACAACAGAAACTAATGTTCCTGTGTGTGTGTGTTTGTGTGTGTGTGTGTGTGTGTGTGTGTGTGTGTGTGTGTGTGTGTGTGTGTGTGTGTGTGTGTGTGTGTGTGTGTGTATGTGTGTGTGTGTGTGTGTGTTTGTGTGAGCAAATGTGTGTTTCTCTGTTCTCCTGGTTATGTGAGGGTGTGTGTCTGTGTGTGCATGCACACCAGTCTTTTTTGTGTGGGATGGGTCTTCTGTGTCTGTATGTGTGTGTGCACGTGCGCGCATGAACTGAGAGGAACCTAATGTACTAAGAAACAGTCACATGAACAGAGCTAATCAAAACAAAACAAAACAATTATCTGAGAATCAGGTGTTGCTGCACAAACACAACACACACAGACACACACACACTTTCTCAACAAAACAAGTGACCATTTGTGTAGGCCTAATAACTTGTGAAGCAGTAAACAGGAAAACAATGGCAGCTGGGCAGTCAGTGGAGCACAGTGATGCTATTAAAGGAGGCAAATATTAATTCTATGCTCAGTGGCACTGAGGTATTAAGGAGAGAGTGCACTGGCATCTCTTACAATGAAGACGCCTGTCTGTCAGTGACTTTATCTACTATGCTGCTATGGATGTTCTACTTCTAAGCTCATGGACTGCTTTACTTAATCATGTGGGAGTTTTCTTGTAGGTCATCAATGTGGTTATTAGTCAGGATGCTGCTGCTATTCATGACATGAATAGACATGCCATGAGACATACGTGGCTGAACAAATGTCATAAGCTTCAGCAGAGGCATTCCTTGTGATAATAAAGGAAGCTCGGGCTGTTGCACTTTGTAGTGCAATATTTTAAGGCAGCAATATGTTAACTTCTAATTATCTGTTTTGAAACTTCAGGCGGTAACCTTGTACACGTGCACGCACGCAGTGTTTGGTGTCAGCTCCCATTCGCGCCACATCCGAAATCTCGACCTCTCTTTTACTCATTCTTACACACTGTTCATTTGTCCGCCGTGTCTTACGAACAAGCATATCGTTTTCCAAACTGTTTCTCTCTTACCTTTCTCAGTAACGATGGCGTGTAGTCCAAGCGCAAGGAAAAGTAAGGGAGGTGCGAATCTCCCCATTCTCGTGGTGTTTATCAGCGCGACACTTATGACCTCGATCGTTGCGTCGAGCAGGTGAGTCTCTGGCGTCCTGTTGTGATGTTCACGTCCCGCGTGTGAAGGTACGGATCTTTATCGCTGATCTGGTAGAGGCAACGACAGCCCTCTGTAAGATGAGCGCAGCCCGATGTGAGCACCACGAGCTGACTGCTATTGAAAGACTAGACCTCGAGCAGCGGATGCGGGTCCAGTCGCTGACGTCAAAAGAGAGAGGGCATAGTGAGCTACTCTCTGTTTACACTCTCACTCTACAGCTTTCTCTCTACAGCAGTCTCGAGAGAGAGAGAGAGAGAGAGAGAGAGAGGTAAAACGTCTTGGTCGCTGACCATGGTGCTAAACCCACAAAATTCAAGTTCAATAGGTCATTTATGTTATATTTCGTAAAGGAGCATACTATGTTTAACATAGATGTTTTCATTTTATGTATAGTATCACAATTAAATCATTTTTATCTCCCCCTGGAATTCAGTTAAAAGACCCACTGTCACAAGTACAAAAATCTGATTAATTTCTGACACACCGGAAAATGTTAAATTCCTTGTTCTATGGGCAGATTTCCCACAGTGGCACATCAAGAACCAACCCTCAACTGCAACACACAACTGGCTTGCAGCAGATGAAAATGCACGAGATGTTGTAACTAAAATCCATAAGGACCCTCCTGCACAGTACTATTTGCTGACACAGGGGTCAATCAATAACTAAAATTACACAACACCCTGCAAAATACAACTAAAACGTGACTCAAAGGAGAAAACGCAACATCACCAGCGGTGTATCCTTTGTGCGCATTTCACAGATGATATCAGGCAGGCACCTTTCTTCCTTCACCAGTGTGAATTAGGCCCAAAATACCTCAAGAGGGCTCAGCAGTGATGACTGATGTCTTGGACTCATTCCCCTCCTTATGATGGGTTCATGGCCAACAAATGGATTCTCAGCCACATAGGTTCTAGATCACATAGGTTTGCTGTGTATTGCACAACAGTACTGACCACTTCACTGTGCAGTGGCTTTCACCATTAAAAGTCTTAATAAATTTTAACCGAGATGACTTACCCAGAATTATAAGGTCAATTTATACAGTTTATGGCCAAGTAAAAAATCCACCTCTCTGCCCAAGACTTGTAATGGAGCAACGGAGGCACAACTGTGCAAGGCCTAATATAGCCAGTAAGAGAGTCCAGTCTAGTCCAAGCTATGCACATATACGTGGGGCTGCCCAGATGATGTGGAAAAAACACACAAGTCTAACTCACTCCTTCCCTTCTGTGTGGAGTGATAGAGCTTTATGGCTCTGCTGTTTGGAGAATGTGCTGTGCACTATGTGCTGTAGCTCCAAGTATGTGGTTACATGACTTAATATGTTATCATTAATTATTAGTAGTTAATAACTTAGCACCTTAGCAACACATTTTCCAGCTGTCTTCATCCTAAAATGACTTTTGAAATGACAATCAACTTCCTTGCATTCTTGAAAATGTATGTTTACATGTAACTATAAGCCTCATATCTTCCTTCATTCCACACAAAACAAACAGAAGTCATATTCTGACTGCAATAACGTTCTATGGCTGAACACAAAAAATCACTAACTACCAAATCAGCTGTTAAAAGTATGTCTTCTGTTGTTTTGCTTTACTGCCCTCTGGTGGTGTGAAATGTTATCTCATGGAAGCCAGTGAGATTTGCATTTGTTTGAGTGACTCAAAGGCATAGACTTAATGCTGACGTACAGGAGGATGGAATATTCCGTAATTATAATTATTTAAAATTTCTCATCACATTCAAAAGGACACACGTACACACGTCAAAAGTTGTCTTATATCCAGTTTATATCTAATGTACACTCAAAACTCATTTATTAAGACAAAAGAGAAAAAATTACTAAAATATCTTATGGAAAAGTGAGCTTGTGGTTAGAAAGTGCAACTTAATTTCAGTGCATCCTGAGAATATATTAATTTGGAATTAAATAGTCATTCAGCTGCCATTCAAGTGAATTTCTGAATAGTGATCTTCATTTATACACTCATTCATATTTCTTGTGTAAGAGTGTTTTTTAAAAAGAGCATGACAGTGAAACACAGGCCTTTGAATGATATCAAAAGTATACTTTAAAGGAGAAGTCAATCTATCCCTGTTGTTTGAAGCTGCTGAGAGCTGTCAGTAGGTATGAGAATGAGAATTTGAATTTGTGCAACAGCAGTTAACACTAACTGATGGGGGCACTGGAAAACATAAGTGTGCCCCTATCAGTTAGCGTTAGCTGCCATTTTGTTAATTCTCAAATTCTCAAACTTATTGCCAGCTCTCAGTAATGTCTAATTCACACCAGATTTAAACGAACTCCCCTTCAGTCACAGTTATTAAATTGTGTTTCAAAACAATGTATTTAAAGGTATTAAAATTAATTAAAGTGCTTTGAAATGTGTCATACAAAACTAAATAAATAGCACTTAAATGCGTTTTATAAAAATACATGGTAGAAAAAAGCATTTCAATCTATAACCCTGTTGTTCAAGGTCACTGAGTGCTTTTGCTTGGAAAAAGAAATCTAGAACTAACTAACAAAGTGCACTTCTTTTTCAACTGAGAAGTTAGAAAAAAGCTAAGTCAGCCAGGATATGTTGAACAATCTTGCTGACATTGCATCACATTTCATAAATAGATATTTCAAGCAGTAGCACAAAGCAATCCAGTTCATAGCATACAGTCTAATTAAGTGTATAAAACCTTTCACCCGTGCTTATCACAGGATGCAGTTGAGACCGCTGAGTTTGAGCTTTAATTCTGGGTCCTGCAGTTGGTTTCCAGTCAACTCTAGTTTTTCCAGCCCGCCTGAGGTCAAACTCAGAGCCGAAGCCAGTGCAGCTCCTCCAACATCAGACACGTCACAGTATGACAGCCTAAGTAGGAGAGAGAGGGGGGGGGAGAGAGAGAAAGCTTAATGGTCATACCCAAAGATATTACAGTGGAACATAACACAGGCATCACTGACTACCTGGCCTGCCATAGAAGCAATAATCATATTGTACTGTACATTTTACAGCAACTTACTGTAACTTTTTGAGTTTACTGCTGGGGTCACATAAGAATGAGGAAAGCATCTTGACCCCCTTGTCCTGGAGATTGTTGCCACTGAGGTCCAGCTCTATCAGGCTGGGAAACATAGACATCAGCGACTCACAGCTGGATGCTGTCAGGCCTGAGTATCTGAGCCTAGGAAACACACACATGCAGGGATATAAGCATGCAGACGCGCACACACACACACACACACACGCACACACACACACACGCACACACACACAGGTTAAGGGCTCAGACCTGGACGCTGTCAGACACAGTATTTGAGCTTGTTATATTCAAACCTGTTTGACATTACAGCAAGCATATCTTGTCATAACAGAAACAAAAGAATGTATGTGTGAAACAAATTAAACTCAACCGAAAATGGAAAGCAGGTATCAACTGTCTCCGCTGTTTCTCTCACTATTTCACTTACTCCAAGGAATATGAACGACGCCACATGACAAAACTCACACGTCGACAATGTGTTAAGCTCCCGAAAGCACTTAAAATGTCTAAATGTGTTGTTAGCTAAACAGTCCACCAGGTGTCACTGAAGAAGCATGTGTGAGCTTCAAAACCTCACTTTGCCCATTACGACTTACTCCAATATTTCCAGTGTTCTGTGCTGTGCTCCCTCTGAGAGCTGCATCACTCCTGCATCCTGTATGTCATTCTTGCTCAGGTCGAGATGCCTTAGTGCAGAGACAGGGGAGCTGAGGACTCTGGCCAGAGATGCACAGCTGCTAGCAGTGAGTCCACAATCTCTTAGTCTGTGAAGACATGGAAGAAGGACAGGGATTATCACCAGGAGGAGGGATGACCAGAGTAGTTTAACAGAGAGAACATCTACCATGAAAATGAGCGAGATATTTAAGTTGGAATGAATATGGTGTTTAGTTAGACTTCTTCTTCTTCCCAGGTAGGTGATACACATTGGGGTTGGTTAGTGAAGTCCCCTTTCCACTGTAAATTGTCTTGAAAAGAGCAAGAATATAAATATAATGTGTTGTTGTTCAACTGTCACTAGGTCACTCACTCAAGCCTCTTTAGTTTACAGTGTGGGCTGCATAGGCCAGTGCAGAGGCGCACATCCAGCAGTTTGTTTCCACTCAGGCTGAGCTCTCTCAAGCTGGAGGCCTTGCAGCTGAGCACTGGCTCCAGTGCCTTACAGCCCTCTGCTGAGATGCCACAGTCATTCAGTCTGGGGAGTCATTAAAAGACATGTTACTTTAAATTCAAATCAAAACAAATTACATGTTTTATTTTCTGTTATGGCACCATTAATAACCACAGGAACATTGTCTCCAGATGCTAAACAAATACATCTCCCTTATGTTTCTGATCCATACGCAAATGTTGACAAAGGATTATATATTATACTTTAATTATTTCATTAGCATACAGAATGAGATTCATCAGAAGTAGATTTAGCTATACCTGGACTACAGGTTGCAGGACATGGGTTTGGCTGAGCCACCAGATTAGGATTACCACAGTTTATTATTGATGTATTCATTTATTTTTGAACATTATAGCTCTAGTCATTTATTGTGCACTGGATTAGATTAATGTTTATCACTATCCAAGCCTTTGTCAGTTTCTGTGCATCTTTCTGTTTCTGTGTATTACATTTATGCATTTAGCAGATGCTTTTATCCAATGCGACTTACAACTCATCAACTATCAAGTGTTCAGGGCCAGTCTCCCCTAGAGCAATTTAGGGTTAAGTGCCTTGCTCAACGGTGGCAGCTGGGATTCGAACCAACAACTTTTGAGGCTTCTTGCACGCTACCCAGGTTCCTTAACCACTACGCTACCACCGCCTCTATTAGCATTATTGTAACCATCTCTTTCAAATTATTCGTTTGCTTCAATTTTTACATAAAATGTCTTACATTTTATATTTTAGCTAAGTACTTTCTATCGCTGGTGTGTTCTAGTGTTTTTATATTGGATAAAAAAGCATCTACCAAGAACCAATAAACACAAACATACAGGACTCCAGTTTATTAAATGCATTAAGACTCACTTCAATTTCTGCAGCTGGCAGTCTGGACTCAGCAGGCCTGAGCAGAGCAATTTCAGTCCTGAGTCTTGCAGATTGTTTCTGGAGAGGTTCAGTACCTTTAGGTTTGTGTTGTGACTGAGTATGTTAGCCAACAGCTTACAGCTTTGCGCAGTCAGACTGCAGTACCATAACCTGGAGTTAAAAATGACAAAAAAAGTTACAATGTCTTACTTATTTATCATCAGTTTATTTAATTTACTTATGTATAGATAAGTCATCTACATTATACACTGTCTACTTGTGCATAGATAATTATTGGATGTGCAGTACTGTGATCTGCATCATTTTTGTATGTGTAACTGAGGTCATCCCGCACAGTCCAGCATGGGGCTTGAACCTGGAACCTCACAACAACCTTGGATTGGGAGTCAAGTGCCCTAGCCAGACAACCAAAACGCTTTGGATTGTAACATCTGCTAAATATCTCTTAGTTTTGCATATTGATGTTTGTGCACTGTTGTGCCTGTCTTCAGATAAGACTAGATAACTATTCATGGATCTCATGATGCTGTATAGACTACTCACATTATTATTTACCTGTTAACTTGCTTATTTACATTCTGACACATTGCACTATTTAAATTATTTAAATATCAAATTAATTAGTGTTCATGGTGCTAAACCATTTCGATATACTGTTATACACCGTTACTATGACTCACTTCACTGTGTGTAAGTTACAGTCTTTAAGTCCAGGGTAGAGTTGGGTGAATCCAGTGTCCTGCAAGTCATTGTTGCTCAGGTCAAGTTCCTCCAAAGTGGTGTTTGTCTTCAAAATTGATGTCAGGGCTTTGCAGCCTTGTGCTGTTATGTTACAATTACACAACCTGGAACACAAATTGTATTGTAACATTATCACAACTCACAGAAGTCCCTTGCATAGAGCATGAGAGTATTATTTGTAGATTTGTAACTTTTAAAAAATAGTTTCAAGTCTGCCTCCAGCATCCTGGTCAGCCAATAGGTAATTACAAAAATCAATAAACAATACACTGGGAGTATATATGCTCATTTTTACATACAAAGCTGATCTGGTTGCTTTGAGGACTGGAAGCAGCCTTAAAGCACATTCCTCTGAATTGGTGTATTTTCCCATGTTGAATTCCTCCAGTTCCTTCCCTGAGTTCAGTAACAGAAACGCCACTGCAGAGCACTGCGCAGGCGTTAAACTGTGTCTTGATTCGCTCACCAAGCTAATCCTGCTTTGGACCTCTTCCTCCAGACTGCACAAGTCATGTAGCTCACTCAAGCAGTAAAATAGATTCATACACTTCTCTGGGAATGGATTCTCTTGGATTTTCTTTCGGATGTACTCAACTGTCTTTCTGTTAATGTCTGAGGTGCTGCCCTTGTGCATCAGCAGACCTTGCAGGAGTGTCTGGTTGGATTCAAGTAAGAAACCAATCAGAAAACGCAGGAAAAAGTCTAGCTGTCCATCCTCGCTGTGAAGAGACAGATCCACAGCACTCTTAATAAGTTCATACACACTTGACGCTGTGAACAGGCAGGAAAGTTTGGAGGTATTTATAGAATAGCAACATGTACCCTCCTTCCTGTTGGCAAAGTTGAGAAACACATAGAGGGCTGCAAGATGCTCTTGAATGCTAAGATGTACAAAGTGGAAGACCAACTCCTTTTTAACGCCTCTCAATCTCTCAGCACAAACTCCAGGGTACAAAGACACCTCACTGACACTGAGCTCATTTTCTATTAGGTCATCCTCATAAAAAATTAAGTTACCCCTTTCTAGATGTTGAAAGGCCAGCTTGCTTAGCTTGAATATGATATTTTCCACTGTGTGTTTAGATGATGAACACCTTTCCTTGCTAATATCTGTCTGAATGAACAGGAAATGAGTGTATATCTGAGTGAGAGTTTGTGGGATATCTCCACTCTCCGTTTCACTTAAAAGTTTTTGTAAAACTATCATCAGTATCCAACAGTACACTGGTATTTGACACATGCTATAGAGGCTAGGAGATGACTTTAGGTGTTCAAAAATTTTCTCGGCTAAATGCTGGTCACTGATTTTCATCTTGATGTACTCCTCTTTGCTTGAGTCACTAAAACCTCGTACTTCTGTCTCTTGATTAATGAAGGAAGAGGGAATACGTCTGACTGTCTCTGGTCGACTGGTGACCCAAAGGAGAGCAGAGGGAAGTAGATTCCCCTTGATGAGGTTTGTCAGCAGCACATCTACTGAGGCTGGCTTTGTTACATCAGACAGGCTTTCATTGTTCTGGAAATCCAGGGGATAGAGACACTCATCCAGCCCATCAAAGATTAACATGATTTTATTCTTGCTGTTGTCAAGTGTTGTCTTCATGGAAATTTGATAGAAGTGTTGTAGAAGGTCCAGTAGGCTATAATGTTTCTCCTTCAATAAGTTCAGCTCCCGGAAAGGCAGAGGAAATATGAAGTGGACATCCTGATTTGCTTTTCCTTCAGCCCAGTCTAGAATAAACTTCTGCACAGAAACAGTTTTCCCCACTCCAGAGATACCCACAGTGAGAACAGCTCTTATGGGATTCTCTTGTCTCAGAATATCATTATATCCGACAAGCACTTCCTCCAACATAGGCTTCCCGGAAACCATCTGTGTGAGTTCTGTGTGATTGATGATGTACATGTCTGTATCAATATCAGGCAGGGGAGAGGAGTCTGATGTGCCTGTTTGTCCTAAGAGATACTTGTACTCCTCCTTCATGAATGATTTGTAATTCACTCGGATGGCCTCTTCTGGAATTGTGTCCCTGCAAGTAATTACATTCAATTACATTTCTCTGTTGCATACATGTACAGTCTAAAAATATTTTCAAAGCATGCCATTTCAAAGGGAAAAATCTGTCTCAAGAGGTACTACATGTAGTTAGAATGGAATGGAATGCTCACTTAACAAACATGTTAATTAAACATATCCACTTTCCCTAACTTTAATATGTAGTGTAATGGTGTCGAAGTACGACAAAGTAACCATGAGTTTTCTGATACTGAAGTGCTGGTATTACCTTTGTACACTATCACAGACAACAGGGGGTGTCCTGTCCACAGACATGTGAATTACAACCCATTCTCTCGTGATATGCTCATGGACCTTGACAACATATGTGAAGATATAAAATCAAATTACTCTGATGCTGTGTTAATGATTACTAAAGTGCACGAGCTTACCTGTCTTCACTGCTGCAGTCCTTTGGTGCCATTTTAGGTGGCTGTTCCTTTGAAGCGTCACTTGCTTCAGAACCACAAAGTGACCCAGGCCTTCCTGAACTACTTGGTTCCATTCTGGGCCTGATTAGACAGACAATAGTATAGATGTCAGGGTATTGCAGCTGTCTTAGTGACCAGTCAGATTAAACTAAAAAATTGCTGACACTGCCCGCCTTGAAAAACAATCAGGCCTTTACAAATGATGCCTTTCACCAGAAATAAGACTACAAAGTCAAAATTCACATACAACCCAGATCCAAATGTGTGCAAAGATTCAAATGAATGACATGAATGCCTTTGTGGCTGTCCCCAATTTATTTGAACCACACCTCAGTTAGGATTATTTAACCATCTTGGCATTCTTGTCTAAGGTAAGCTAAATGCCATTAGGTGATTTGAAACATTCAACCCCAATCAATCCCACTGTTGGCTGAAGTAATAAGATAATTTTAAAACGGCAATAAAACAGGCTGCTGCAAAACCCTTATGATGGGTATGTTTACAAAAAATTGCAACTGAAAGTGAAACTAGTTGGAGTGGATGCTGTTTTCCAAAATAACTAATGGATGATAAAAAAGGATTTATTCTTACCTTTTTTTTTTTGAAGTGCGGGTTATCTCTGCCACTCAAACTGCTCAAATTACTCTGATGCTATGTTAATGATTACTGAAGTGCACAAGCTTACCTGTCTTCACTGCTGCAGTCATTTGGTGACATTTTAGGTGGCTGTTCCTTTGAAGCGTCACTTGCTTCAGAACCACAAAGTGACCCAGGCCTTCCTGAACTACTTGGTTCCATTCTGGGCCTGATTAGACAGACAATAGTATAGATGTCAGGGTATTGCAGCTGTCTTAGTGACCAGTCAGATTAAACTAAAAAATTGCAGACACTGCCCGCCTTGAAAAACAATCAGGCCTTTACAAATGATGCCTTTCACCAGAAATAGGACTACAAAGTCAAAATTCACATACAACCCAGATCCAAATGTGTGCAAAGATTCAAATGAATGACATGAATGCCTTTGTGGCTGTCCCCAATTTATTTGAACCACACCTCAGTTAGGATTATTTAACCATCTTGGCATTCTTGTCTAAGGTAAGCTAAATGCCATTAGGTGATTTGAAACATTCAACCCCGATCAATCCCACTGTTGGCTGAAGTAATAATTAAGATAATTTTAAAACGGCAATAAAACAGGCTGCTGCAAAACCCTTATGATGGGTATGTTTACAAAAAATTGCAACTGAAAGTGAAACTAGTTGGAGTGGATGCTGTTTTCCAAAATAACTAATGGATGATAAAAAAGGATTTATTCTTACCTTTTTTTTTTTTTTGAAGTGCGGGTTATCTCTGCCACTCAAACTGCTTAAATTACTCTGATGCTGTGTTAATGATTACTGAAGTGCACAAGCTTACCTGTCTTCACTGCTGCAGTCATTTGGTGCCATTTTAGGTGGCTGTTCCTTTGAATCGTCACTTGCTTCAGAAGCACAAAGTGACCCAGGCCTTCCTGAACTACTTGGTTCCATTCTGGGCCTGATTAGACAGACAATAGTATAGATGTCAGGGTATTGCAGCTGTCTTAGTGACCAGTCAGATTAAACTAAAAAATTGCAGACACTGCCCGCCTTGAAAAACAATCAGGCCTTTACAAATGATGCCTTTCACCAGAAATAGGACTACAAAGTCAAAATTCACATACAACCCAGATCCAAATGTGTGCAAAGATTCAAATGAATGACATGAATGCCTTTGTGGCTGTCCCCAATTTATTTGAACCACACCTCAGTTAGGATTATTTAACCATCTTGGCATTCTTGTCTAAGGTAAGCTAAATGGCATTAGGTGATTTGAAACATTCAACCCCGATCAATCCCACTGTTGGCTGAAGTAATAATTAAGATAATTTTAAAACGGCAATAAAACAGGCTGCTGCAAAACCCTTATGATGGGTATGTTTACAAAAAATTGCAACTGAAAGTGAAACTAGTTGGAGTGGACGCTGTTTTCCAAAATAACTAATGGATGATAAAAAAGGATTTATTCTTACCTTTTTTTTTTGAAGTGCGGGTTATCTCTGCCACTCAATCTGCGTATTGATAATTCTCGTGAGGTTTCCTGGGATGTACTCATTATGGCTGTAGTTAGTCCTATTCGCCGTATAGACACTTTAAAAAGTTCTTGGGTTTGGGTAACGTTATATCCAGTAAAACACAGACTGCAAACTAGATTACAGAACTGCAACTAACCTCTCTGTTTACGAATAAAATAATTCCACTTAGTGACGGACTCGGAAGGTGATCCTTTGCGCTTCTAGTTTATATTTGTAAGCTTATTCCACCACAAATAAAAAGTAGCCAATAGTAGCATTGAGGTTCCTTTCATATCTGTCTCAGCTGGCTAAATTACAACTGGAAGAAACATGGAAGTAAAGGTTAAGAGGGCGTTAACCACAGGCAAGCCCTTAAGCGCACAGAAACGCTGAGCTCATTTGAGGAAACAATGGCGTAAGCCAATCACAATACAGGAACAGATGTTTTGTAGCTATGCAGCTCTGCGCTGACAGGATTTTATGTAGACTATATTACATAAGAGTTTCCTGTTTGAAATAGCCTACAATTTTGTTATAGACCTACCATTTTAAATTAGCCTGAAGCATCAGTCGCTTTCACAGTTTTACCAAAGTTGGAAGATATTTAACTGATAGCCTATAGACGGCAAGTCAATGCCCCCAAAATCAGAGGGCGGAGTTGGCGTGGGGAAAGTCGAGGATCTATGGTTGTTCATGTCTATGGGAGAAAGTGGGGATCAGTTCCGATCTGCACAAATAAGCATGTTGTTGACGCCCAGACACCCATGCAGACCTGTTGTAAAACATTTGATAGCAGCACCAATGTTAAATAAATACTGATAAATACTAAATACAGTATTCAAATAAATATTAGTAAATGATTTATAATTATTGATTATGAAATGAAACATTAGTTAAACTTCGACAACTTTGTCATTAGGGTCGAATGAAGTGTTGTTTCCGTTGAAATTAATAGATTCTGTTTACTAAAAAAGAAAATACATTATTAATAGTAAAAAATCATATATAAGCATATGTTAATAGATATGCTATTAAGCTTCTAAATGATGATGATGATGAATTAACTGTAAGGTATGCCAGTAACTTTGTAAACACTTTGAGCTAGTGTCAAGGTAACTATTTAGTTAGAGTGAAAAAGATACATTGGTTCACTTGAAAGTCCACTGTGAACTTATGCTTTACAAGACCTAGACCTCTCCCCTCACTCTCACAATGCTACCTGGTTCCTAGAGAGCAAGCAGCACTACAAGCTGAGGAAGACCAGGAGAGGGTCAGAGGGGGGGAAGATCTCTAAGCCCAAATCTGAGAGATCCCTCTAGATGAAGACCTGGTTCAGCATGAAGACATCTTGCCCTTTCTCCATCACCAGTGTGGAGATCAAGTTGAGGTACAGCAACTTCAGCCCAAATTTCTTAGGTATATTTAAAGCATCCAGAGGAGATCTTTGAGATGTCAGATGTTAGTGTCTCTGTCAGTATCACCACTAGCAAGTGTGTTTGGAAAGCAGAGATATTGAAACATGACTACAACCAAACCAGTGAGAAGGACAGGAGCAATTTATAGGCATGTAACACTGATCAAGCCAGTGGTAACACCAGGGACACCTCAAATCAAATTAATCAGATTGATGCAATGGGGCCACTAGGAGCATCTCAGAGATAGAAAAAATAATCACTACCAGGCCAGCAGAGATGACAGGAACATCTCAAGGGCAGCAGTGTTTGTGGACAGGCACAGAGCAGAGCTCATCAACATGGTGGGTAACGTGATACCTGTTGCAGATGTCCTGCTCTCCAAAGGACTAGCCCACTCTGGAGAAGTATTCAGAAATCAGAGAAGCTGCCACCAGTGACGAGAACATGAGGGAGATCTATGAGTGGAAAGCAGCCTTCTATGGAGTTCTACTGCAGGAAGCCCCACTTGCCCAAAGACCTGATGACACCTGATATTAATATTTTCCATTGTGTGGTTCACCTTAAACTCTTAAAATCTATCTATCTATCTATCTATCTATCTATCTATCTATCTATCTATCTATCTATCTATCTATCTATCGTTTGCATAAATCAACTATTATCTCCACATCCAATTATCATTAAATTAATTATTTATTAAATAATTTTTTAAAATTTGTTTATTATAGTGTTCACTATATTGAGTCATATTGTGTTTTCTTTAAAGATGTAATAGGTAATAGTCATTGCATTTACATTGCTCACAATATATTAACATTTCATTTTAGTAATTACAGCATTTGTAATACTGCATTTTAAATAAACTGATGTATAGTAATTTGCACAAAAAGCAACAATTGTTCATGTTTTACTATAATAGCATGTTTTCTTTTGATTGTGTCCATTTTGTTATATTTAAACTGGTGTTCCGTACCAGCAGATTGTAAGTGAGGATGTGAACATGGAATGACATCATGTATAATTTTGTTGTGTCCGTGTGTTCATTTGTACAGATAATGACCATATGATTAGAAAGGAGAATTTTACTGCTGCTTTATTTCAGTTTTTTTCTTTTTATTTATTTACATTGTTGCATATTAAAATGTGACCTAAGACACTCCTCTATTTCAAAGACATGTCACAGTGCTGATATTCTAGTTTCGTTCAATGCTATATTTGTTAATGAAACAAATATAGCCTTCTAAAAGAAGGATATGGTTTGGACTTTTGGACTTTGGACATTTTATTATTCTCTGCTTCATTCTGTCATACTGCATGTAATATCTGTTGTGTCACATCAGGATTCCATGATGAGCTGTCACTGTCATCAAGTACAAATGTACAAAATGTATAATTCCTAAAGCCTAAAACAAAGGAACAAACATGACTTAAATCAGTTATTCAACTACAAAAATACTAGCATGGCCATGCCGTCCTACGCAATTGCGCTCAATTATCATTTCCCTACAGTGCTACTCTGGATTTGATCCAATTGAGATTGTTATCTCAGGAGGCATTTTAACCTGTCCAATTAGTGAACAGGGGGAAGTCTTGTGAATGCAGAGCTAGAATGCTATCAGTCAAGGCAAGCTACTACTGAAGGGCTGATCCCTTTTTAAACTTAAACACCCCCAGCAAGCAATTACTACTGAGGGTCCAGACCCTCTGTAGGAAACAAAGTGGAGAACAAGGGGATGGTTTTATGACCAGGCTATAAAAATACTAAACAGAATTCTATAATAGGTCATTCAACTATTCTGGTACACAGAAACATCTAACTCACTGCATCTGTCTATCAATCTTGATATGTTTGTATGGGGCCTCTGAACTAGCACAAAAGTTAAAAGGGAGCGCTGGCACATTTTGACCTATATTCCACTGCTAAAGGTTGTCGAGTACTGTCAGTTGGCAAACAAGAACACACATTGGTCCTACTTGGGCAGAGATATCGCAGTTGCAGACTTTTCCACTCTGGAACCCGTTTTCAAAAAACTTTTTGAAAACTGTTTTAGGTCACCCAAAACGCCGGCGCCAAGTGGACGCAAGGCGAAAATGCATAGAAACTTCTCTGTTTTAACAGAAAAACGTTGCCGTGTGGCGGCCTGTAAGACTACTCCATTTGCAATGAAGATTTTGATGAAGAGGACTTTAGCCAGTCAAGTGAAAAGCACAGGCACTTGAAGAGAAAGCAAAAAAGACTGCAAACAATGTGGAGGTCCATTCCTGAAGTTTATCAGCCAAAGTACAATGGCATATTATATACAGTACATACTTAGGCTACTCTAAAGCCACCAATTTTTCTGAACTCCATGGCCTTGTATCACCCCCCTTCTCCTCCACCCTCCTCTAACTGTTGATCCTCTCTCTTGTGTACTCTGACCCTCTCTTTAAATTTTTGTAATTCGGTGCATCCACAATATCTCTGTTTCATTTTTTGGCAACTTACAGTACTTGACGACTGGAATATAGGTCCAAATGTGCCGGGGTTCCCTTTTAATCGTAAAGAAGATATCAATTTGGAGATACAGAGCTACTCAAATAATCCTGGAGGCTCTATGTGGGGTACTTACTTAAGGACTTCCAGTTTGCTCCATCGCTTCTGCTTTAGTGCTTCAAGCTCACGAGAGCCCAGAGGCCCAGGGTCATTGTAGCTGATGAAGAGCTCTCTCAGGTGGCTGGGGTTGTAGGTCAAAGCAGAGGCCAAAGCCTTGCAGCCTTGCTCTCTTACACCACAGTTACTCAACCTGCCACAAGAGGAGAGAAATAGCAAGTGTGTTTTTAAAGTATTGGCAAATGTCCAAGTAAACTTGGAGTAACTGTTAATTGTACAGTAGGCTACTAGAATTCGTACTTGATACAAATGGGTGCAATATCCATTTCATTTGCTGTATCAACTTTCAGATATAACAACTTAACTAGGCTATTACAAGCCTACATACAGTAACTATAATTACTGTATGTAGGCCTACAGGTCACTGCTAAATTTGCATTGAGCACCTACCGTAGGGAAGTCAGTTTGCAGTTCCTCAAGCCAGTAGACAGTTCAATGACACCTGAATTCTGGATGCTGTTTTGACTCAAGTCAAGCTCACTTAAACATGTGTTTTTCGAGGAAAGGGCCTTGGCTAATGGCTTACAACTTTTGTCTTT
The DNA here is from genome assembly GCA_027481765.1 of Tenualosa thibaudeaui. Classification (NCBI taxonomy): domain Eukaryota; kingdom Metazoa; phylum Chordata; class Actinopteri; order Clupeiformes; family Clupeidae; genus Tenualosa; species Tenualosa thibaudeaui. The sequence goes on along the minus strand of JAIFZK010000130.1, from coordinate 804,123 downwards.
GAGGTTACAGTAGATTAGCCTGTTAGGAGAAACATAATAAGTAGCATAGCATTACGTTTTCAGTGTGAAGCTTTGTATGTGTGTGTGTTTTTTAGAACAACCAATGTAAAAACAATTCTTCACAAGGTATTCAAAGTTCAGAGTGATTACATACTTTAGTTTATTTATACGACATCCATGGGTCTGAAGCACTGTGCATAGTAGATCCATTCCATCAAATCCTGGATGATTGTGACTAAGATCAAGGTCTGTTAGATGACTAACATTCCGTAGTAGAGCAGACATAAGAGATTTACAACCACTTGGTTTGATGCCACATTTCGACAAACTGTAGGAAACACCAAAGACCACTCAAAATATTTATGGTATTCTGTGCTACTTTGAAAAAGGATTAAGGAGTTTAGTATTCTTTAACCTGGGCTATGTTTGAATGATAATAAGCCTAGACTTCTGTTTGGGACCAAAACGACATTAGTGCAGTTTTGAGAATGATTAAAATAGTATAGCCTTCCAACCACTTAAAAACTTAACTGCTCTTTAAGCCATTAACTAGGCTAAAAACAGACACATCTATGCCATCAAAAGGGTATAAAAAACATACTCAAGATACAAAGATAAATCAAGGTTAAAATCCTCACCAAAGTCTCTCTAGTTTGCAGCTAGGTTTCTGAATGCCTTGGGAAAGAAGTGTTACTCCAGCATCCTGAATGTTATTGTCACTCAGGTCCAGTTCCCTGAGATGAGAGTTTTGTGAGCCGATCACTGTGGCCAGGGTTTCACAGCTGTTCAATGTCAGGTTGCAGGAAACAAGTCTGCCAATGAATATCATAAGGTTAATGCATACAACTCATCTATCAACATATCTATATGGAAACAGAATCTTCTCATTTGACTTGCATTTAATAACCAACAGATTCAAATTTGTTATGATTGTGTACATTCACAAAATGTGCATTACACCATGGATTACCAAATAAAGCTGAAACAAGATTTATGATACTACTGTATAGTTGTGTAGAAATATGATGCTATAGTTGTGTTCAAGTGGAGCTTGTTGTGCTCGGAGCCAAAATGGATGATTTGATTTGAAACAAGCATAGCCACAGTATACTGTATGCAATTCCTGCAATGCAATACAACTGTGCACTTAAGTACTATGTACTTAACTGTACTCACTCAGCTCTTCTGCCCTCCCTTAGCACTGGACGCATCCGAAAGAGGCTCTTATCCGATGGACGTCCACAGTATTTCCCAAGATCAAACACATCCAGGCTCCTGTCAGAGGTCAGCAGCACAAATACCAGTGCAGACCACTGCTCTGGAGAGAGGCTGACTTTCGACAGACGCCTGGACTTCTGATACTCCTGGATCTCCTCCACCAGAGAGTGGTCATTCAGCTCGTTCAGACAATGAAACAGGTTGATGGACTGCTCTGGGGCCAAATTGATCTTAATTCTAGTCTTGATGTAGTCAGTGACATCAGTATTGCTGATTGAAGTGCTTAACATATCCGTGAAGAAGTACTGCAAAATGGTTTTCCCAGGTTGGTGAGCGCAAGAGCAGAGGCCCAGAAGGAAGCGCAGAAATAGGTCAAATTTTCCATCAGACTGCTGCAAGGCTTTGTCCACTGCAGTTATCTGAAGGTCTGAAAGAGTTGGTGCTGTAAACAGACTAGCCAAGCAGGAATTTGGATGTCTGTCAGGATCCTTGAAGAAGTAGCACAATAGGACGTAGAACGCTGCGAGAAATTCTTGAATACTTAGGTGCACAAAGCAGAACACCTTCCCCTGATACAGCCCAGACTCCTCTCTGAAGATCTGAGTACATACTCCTGAGTACACTGATGCTTCTGTGACATCAATTCCGCACTCTCTCAGGTCTTCCTCATAGAAGATCAGATTTCCCTTTTCCAGCTGCTGAAAAGCCAGTTTACCCAGTTTGAAAATCATTTTGTTGCCAGTATCTGTGGAATGTGTATATTTGTTTTCTTTTACTCTTGTCTGAATGATCAGGAAATGAGTGTACATCTCTGTCAGGTTCTTGGGAACAGCACCAGCCCCTGCTTCCTCCAACAGTCTCTCTAGAACAGAGGCTGAAATCCAACAGAAAACAGGAATGTGACACATAATATGGAGGCTCCTAAGTGACTTAATGTGTTCCACTACTTTTTCAGCTAGAGTCTGATCTTTGATACGTTTTCTGAAGTATTCTTTCTTTTGATCATTGCCAAACCCATGTACTGCTGTGACACGGTCCACACAGCCTTGAGGTATTCTGCCAGCCGCTGCTGGTCGTGACGTGATCCAGATGAGAGCCGAGGGAAGCAAGTGTCCTTGAATGAGGCTTGTTAACAGTACATCCAAGGATGCCTCCTTTGTTGGTTGACACAATGTCTCATTTTCCTCAAAGGCCAGGGGAAGCCGACACTCATCCAAACCATCAAAGATGAACAGGACCTCATGGTGTCCATTTTCCAAAACTTCCACACTTCCGAATTCACCAACAAAGTGTCTTAGAAGCTTGAGCAGACTGAATGGTTTTGCTTTCAATAGGTTCAGCTCTCGGAAAGAGAGTGGGAATATATATTTGACGTCCCGATTGGCTATCCCCTCAGCCCAGTCTAGCACAAACTTCTGCACGCACACTGTTTTTCCTATGCCAGCAATGCCTTTTGTAAGAACAGTCCTGATGGGTTTGCATTGTCCCTGCAATGGCTCAAATATATCACTGCACTTAATAAGTGTACCTTCAGTCTTTTCCCTGACTGCTGCTTCAATCTCTTTGACCTCATGTTCATTATTTACCCCCTCCCCATCCCCCTCTGTGATGTAGAGCTCTGTGTAGATGTCACTCAGCAGAACAGGGTTGAAGGAACCCTCAAGGACATGTTGCAGTTTTTCTTTCAGATGGGACTTGAGGGTGTTTTGGACTTTCTCCTCAGAGGACAAAGAGTCAGATCTGTCCATGGAAACAGAACACCATTTTACATGACATAGGAGAAGAGCACCAAGGACACCTGGTAAATAATACCCTATAAATATTATATCAAGTCCAAGGTACCACATATGGTGGAAATATTGGTCTGAATTGGTCTGAATAATGTTACAAATCCCCACAGCATGGGGGCACTCATATCAAAGGCACTTTCTACATCTACATGAAAAGGTAAAATATGTGTTTAAATGAGTGAAGAAGATAAACAGAGTGCTGGGTGATTTATGTTGCATAAGTATGTTAAAACTGCACCTGGCTTAACCTTGACAGAAAAAAACATTCATTCAGAAAATAGGCTAAAAAGGCAATGACTTTAGCCTAACCACTTTCAAATTAAAAAAGCTATGTTTAATTCATCATAGTGAGAGGAATCAGATGACATGACATGACAGCTGCCATGGTTAGGTGCTTAAAACTCACCTGTTCTCTGTAAAATCCTCTTCCTCAGATTCATGGTGAGCCTGAGGTGGTGTACCAGGTGAGGACATGGTCAGGTCATGGTCCAACATGCAGGAGTCTACATCAGTCTGGAAACTAGAAAGGAAGAAAGAAAGAATAAATAAATAAATAAATAAACACACACACACACACACACACACACACACACACACACACATATATATATATAGAACAAGATGCATGACCCTGGTATCATAAATGATTGATTAAATGAAAAGTTGAAGTTGAAGAAGACTGCCCCTCTCCAAAACTGAGTGGTGGGTCTATGGACCTATCACTTTTCATGACCATACAGCTCGGTACAGGAGAGAATGATGTCTTCTGCTGGATGGGACTGGATCACACACCAACACACACACACACACACATACACACACACACAAATGCATGAGCAGACAAATGACAGTCTCTCTCTCTCTCTCTCTCACACACACACACACACACACACACACACACACACACACACACACACGTACATTTACATGCATTAACTATGATACTGAGATAACTACTGACTGGCATTTAAGTATATTTAGTCATTTTGTTTTCTTGAAAAAATCTATGTCTATGTCAAAACCACCATACACTCTCTTTTTTTGTCCTTTTATCTGTGAGTGTGTGTGTGTGTGCACATGAGTGCATGTGCGGAAATGTATGTCCGAATGGGTAT
>JAIFZK010000130.1:725000-797500 GCA_027481765.1 Tenualosa thibaudeaui | reverse complement strand
ACACACAGACACACACACACACACACAGACAATTAAACATTACAAAATAAGATGATTAATACATAATCAAACATCTGACACTGACCTCTCATCAATAGGAGAATGTCTCTCTCCCAATCTGGGAGGTTGGTCTATGGACCAATCACTCATCATGGACACACAGCTCAAAACAGGAGAGGGTGATCTCTCCTGCTGGATTGGACTGTACACACATAGACACACACATGAGCACCCACCCACACACCCAAACACGGACATACTTCATTCATTTACATTTGTCTCTTCTGCATTTATGTGTGAGAGTGTGTGTATACGTGAGTATGTGTGTGTGTGTGTTAGAAAGAGAGAGAGAGAGAGCACAGTAAATAATGTCATAGCAGTCTCACATGTTGCTGTCTCCTTTCGTGTTCTGCTTTGCATTTGGCAACAGATCATTGCCAGTGTACAGCTGTCTCTCCTCAGGAGTGAAGCTCATGTTAACAGCTACAGGATAAAGGCCTCTCCTTACTGGTAAACATCAGGCCTGATATTGGCCCATCCTCCTCAACTGATAGAAACACCAAACTATAATAACAAACATTATTATACATTGTTATAGACTAGTGAAATAACAAAGTGCAAACAAAAATGGTAACACTTTATATCAGCACACATTTTCATCATTAACTAGCTGCTTATTAACATGCATATCATTAACATACTAGTCATTTGTTAGTCATCACAAATCACTTCTTAATACCTTATTATGCATGACCATAATAGACCACTAACTATTAAGATTTTCTCCAGTATTACCCTCTAATATACTTTGCTCAGAAAGGCGCTTATAGGATGGTAGTACAACATGAACAGTTCTTCTCAGTCAAAACATAACATAAACATAAACAAGACATAATTAGGACTTATTTGTACACTATTAGCTCTTGCAGCTTTAGGTTTTGTCCCAATGAGTAGATCATCTTCTCTAAGTATTATTACAGGAGAGTACAGGATGTACAACAGGATCCTGTTGATCATTGCATAAGCCCTATACTGACCAAAGCATTTTAAGACCTTAATTTATGTGCAACAACTAACTTACTTTGAATAAGCAGTAATTAGTAGTTTATATTGAGTTTATATTGTTCTATTCATTATATTGTTCTATTCGTCTCGGTTAAATTGCTCACAAAGATCACTCTTTGAAGCACTCTTCGAATCAGAGATAAAGCTTGATCCAAAACCAGTGATTAGATGTACAGATGCACATTACAGACACATAACATGTATCATGCATCCACATCCAGGTGTTTGGAAAGTGTATGGGTCTACGTATGACATAACCATTAAGTAATGTCAATAACAATCAGCCAAAACACGACCTCAAGTCACTATGTCTACCACAGCAGGCTCAAATCCTAGTCTGTCTAGCTTGACAAACAGTATTTATGCACAAACAGTTAAGTTGATCAGTGATATCAGGTGAACTGGAACACTTTACCCAAACACACTTTAACGCCATCAAAGTGAACACTTCAGCACAAACCTGTCTGAACTCGATCTTGTCCCGACACATCCGCTTCAGTCACATCTGTATTTGATGAAGATGCCTGTGGTGAAATGCAGCAACCATTTCACTCGTAAATTTGCAACTCCACCGGGGGAAGTGTATAAATGACCCAGACAGCCTCGGATTGAGTCTCTCTCGATATATATCCCCTTGTGTTTTATGTTTCTATTAATAATCGTATCAAAATGGAGTCTGGTGATTGGAAATTGCTGAGTCGAGTTGAGCTCCTCCTTCATAGAAGTGAGAGGTGTGACTAGCAATAGGTTACTAGACAATGGTGAGAGAGAGAGGCAGAGAGAGAGAAAGACAGAGAGAGAGAGAGAGAGAAGGGAACCAATGTTAAAGGGAAAGGGGAGGGGAAAAGAAGAGAGGAAAAACGAAGAAAAAGAAGTGTAGAGTTGTGACAAAGGGATAGGGAGCGGAGGAAAAAGAGAAGGAGAAACGAAAGCAGGAAGAGGAAAAAAAAATGTTGACACCACCATAGACACTTACCATTTGTTGTTCTTTGCTTCCCTCTAGTGGACAGATGTGTCCTTACTGTCCTTAGTGTCCTTACTGTTAATCCTTGATATTCATTATTCAGTGCGCGCACACACACACACACACACACACACACACACACACACACACACACACACACACACACACTCTCATACGCTCAAAGTAAGTCTGTAAGTGCACCAGTACAGCTCTGAAGATCAGTGACAGTGATATAGTGATTTGATTAAGTTGTGTAAATACCATACAAAAATACAGAACATTGCTTTGTAAATGACTGATTCAAGTGCACAATTCACAATGAAATATCCCAGCCCCTGAACATATATAAAGCTATATAAACTAATCTGGTTATACAATAATTAGTGCAACACTACTAAACAACAATTCAAATAAGATTCCAAAAATTCCAATGTGACTGAACGGCACACTATGTTGTGGCAAGTCTGGCATGTTTTGACTGGCTGCAGTACAGTTGTATGATATGTGAAGAGAAAAAAAAGTGAACAAAAAAAAAGTAGACAATTGCTCTAGAGGGCGCTCTTGAGGGCCAAGTTTATCTGGATTCATTCAGTGACTTTCTTCTATGTCTACTCAGATCTTCTATGTGGAGTTATTCAGTCTTTAAATAATATAACGTCAGGTCATAAAAACAGATTTAATCTGCCCTAATTTCCTGACTATTAATGATGGTTAATACATTGACTGACTGCAAAGTATCTTTAGCAGTGAGGAGGAATACAAGGGGGAAGGCTGGACATGGGAAGGTGGTCTTTTCCTCAACCTACTTTCATTAATCATGTATGGAATGTTTAATACACTAAACAACATGCTTTGTTTTCTAAATTTGCTTGAAACACTGTCCTGTGGTTTATACCTTGCAAGGTAGCCTCCGCCACCAGTGTGTGAAAGAGCGAATGTGAGACAAGCACTTTAAAGCGCTTTGAGTACTCGAAGGAGTGGAAAAGTGCTATGTAAATGCAGTCCAATATTAATTACTGTAGTCTATAAAGCAGGTGTATTCAGGTCTTTGAGCAGGTGGAGCTCCTCTTGTAGTAAAACCCCATAGAAAGCAGCTTTCCCCTCAGCTCCAGCTGACTGCAGACACTCATAGATCCCCCTCATCTTCTCCTCACTAGTGGTAGCTGCTCTGATCTCTGAATACTTCTCAGGGTGGACTAGTCCCTTGGAAAGCAGTACATCCGCAATAGGCATCACGTTACCCACCCTGCGAATGAGCTCTGGTCTGTGATTGTCCACAAACGCTGCTGCTTCTGAGATCAAAACAAAAAAGAAGGAAATAACAAAGGGAATGTCAAACATACAGACAAATTACACACGTAGATAATATGCTAATGGTATTTCCTTGTTTTGCTAACTGCCTCTGGATTTTCTACAATGATTTGCTTACTTTCTTATTCTAGAATTTCTGTTCCTTAGTCTCACCTTGACTATTCATTGTGATGTTCATGTCCCTGTGGCCTTGGCTATGAGAGACTGAAGGACCCACAGCCTGACTGCTGCTCTGACCTGTGGGATTGCAGTTACAGTAAGTGGTCAGTAACTCAATCACTAGCTTAGTCTGTGCAATCACAAACACAATCACTATTACAATCACATCCACAAGAACCAGACTATCACAATCAATCAATTAATCAGAATTATAATCAGTTTTATTGGCCACGTATACTTACATACACACAAAAATTGACTTTGGTAGGTGTTAGCTTACTATACATTTAGCCTAACAAATAGACATGTAGTAGTATACATTTAGCAGACAAATGCTAAATGCAGAAACTTGAAAGAGTCCACATTTGACACTGGGCTGTTGGACAGTTGCAGACTCGTCATCATTCTGGATGAGCCCAATGACAATCTGCAAATTTTAGGAACTTGACAGCTGGGTTTTTAGAGGTACAGCCATTTGTGTGGAGGGAGTAGCTCTTAACTACTCTGATATCTTTGGTTTTGTATGGTCTTTTATCTCCTTTGCTGTAGGCCTCCTTCGCGTCATGCACACTCCCTCGCAAAAAACTAATGTAGGATGTCAGAGTGTCAGCTAGCATGGCCATACCTTCCTAGCACTTCTGCTTTATTATCATCTCCCTACAGTGCTAATCTGGATTTGATCTCACTGAGCTCGTTGTCTCAGGGGGCATTTTAACCTGTCCAATCAGCGAACAGAGGGAGGAATTGTAAAGGCAGAGCTAAAATGCCACAAGTCAAGGCAACCTGTCAGTCAGGGGCTGATCCAGTCTTTTTAAACTTAAATACCTTCAGCAAGGAATCAAATCTCACTACCGAATGTCTAGACCTTCTGTGCAAAACAAAAATACTAGGTGTCAGTAGGTTTGTCCAGGTCAGTTGTGGCCATTTTAAAAAACACTCCAGTCTATACAGTCCTTCAGTTCTTCCTTTGCCTCATTATTCCACTTCTTCACTGTTCTGATTGCAGGTTTTGCATATAAAATGTTTTGCCTGCAAGTGACAAATGGCACAAACCCTTGACCTACCACAATGGCACAATTATCTATTGCCATGACACATTTGCACATCAATAAAATTCAGTCACAAACACAATCACAGTCAAAAAATTTGTCATCCAAATACAATCATGACCACTGAAAGCTGAGTGAATCAGAATTAAACCAGTGGATTCTTCCGGGGGAACCTTTGGAAGTCACCAGCAGGTCAATCCCCACTGAGATGTCTTCTAAACATTGTTTAGGCACTCATCCAAAGCAACAGGAACTCAAAACAGTGGGTTAGAACTTGGCCAACTGCACTTTACCACAACACCAATTTGTAAACACACACATGCACACACACACAGAGAGAGAGAGAGAGAGAGAGAGAGATCTACCATTTCACACACAAAATAAACCAAACCTGAATCAGAAGGCTCCTTCACTTCTGCTTGAACTCGACTGCGGTGGTAGTCAGCTCCCTGCCACATGATAGCTGTCCAAACAGATTGGCTCTCCCCAGCGATTCTAAGCTCCATGTTGAAGTTCTTTGGCGGGTTCTCCAGACACACCTCAAAGAAGGTTGGTGCTGTGTTGTAGCTGAGTGTCATTGCTGGAGGAGTGATCACTGAGGAACAGGATGTGATGAGCTGGAATCTGGAGCTGACCCAGAGGGAGTCATCTGGGGGCGGCTTGAAGATGCTGAGTGCCCCTCGGCTTCTCCATCTCTCCTCCACAACCTGTCTGGCGGTGGAGGGTGCAGGCACCAGGAAGGTGTTGAGGATCAGGGGCTCAGGGCAGGTCTGATAGATCAGGACCTCACAGTGGCTTTTCACTGGGATGCCAAGACTCACTACCAGCTGCCAGAGAGAGAAACGCTGCCCTGGGAGTTTGTAGTGGAAACGCCTCAGCTCACACGTCTCCAGGAAAAAATCACTGTCACTGTCATCTGCATGCAAGGCTCTGACTGAGCCTTTTAGCACAGATGGGTCAGAACCACCCAGGCATAGAGAGTGGGGAAGATGGATCTCCTCCAGCTCACCTGACAGAAGCTTGATGTCCATCAGAGGACCAGCAGGTTGGTATTGCAACATCTGTAGCTGGACCCAGTACAGCTCGTCCTTGATAAAGCGGTACTGCAGGGTGACTGGCTCAGCACATGACCACCTCAGTCCGGACTCTGAGCACTCATAGCTCCCTGCAGGAGAGCTCAGGCTGTGGGCACACAAAGAAGCCTCCACAGAGATGGTCGGCGTAACCAGAACCCACTGGGCAGAGTCTGTGATGCTGACACAGTACTGGCAGTTCCACCACCTTCTGTTCAGACACACACACACACACACACACACACACACGTGTCAACATGTTTTTTTAGGGTTGTGGAAATGTAACTTTTATCAGTGGAAAAATCTTTAACCGTATGTCAGATTAACCGAGCTGCCATGCTTTTTGTTACAGTGTGTATCTGCAAGATGTGTGTGCAGTCTATGCTGTTGTTCCTCTGGCTCACTTCGCAGTGTCCACAGAGAGATGCTGAACTCTGGGACCCTGCTGGATTTTGTCAGTGTTGAAGAGCTCTGCAGCATCCAAAGTTTGGGAGTTGCTGATAGAGGCTGCTGCTGCAGCGGGTGTCTCCTTTCCAAAGATACAAACATCCACTCTGGAAGATGAATGATTATTAATGTGTTTACACTCACATTAATTTGTGGGGTGAGAGCACAAACTAAATAACACACCTGTGAAGTAACTGTATGTGTGTGTGTATGGCATTTGGCATCTTTGTTCCTTCTCTTCATCTCTACACTATATATACCACAGGATGAAGCTCCAGTCCTTACACCAAACCTACTTTTAGAACATAACCTGTCTTGTCTGGTTACTCATTCCTGCCAGACTGCCATGCATCTCTGTTGTCTCTAGTCATGTATCTTATTTTCCGATTAACATTCATCCATTTAGCATACAATTATCCAAAGGAACTTACATTTTGTCAACTATCAATTACTTCAGGGCCAGTCTTCCCTACAGCAACTTAGGGATAACCCCAACCCAAAAAAAAAAAAAAAAAAATTTCTTTATCATGGATGCTCTCCTGCATTTTCACTCATAGAATCTGTTGTGCATCTGCAATCTGTTGCATGCATCTATACATCAGGGCTACACAACGCTGATGCCAAGTAAACTGCCAAGTAAACACCATTTATTGCTACATTGACTATGTTGCATTCACACATATGCATGTTCACTGACAAAATATACATTCTGATTGACATGCTGCATTAACAGTTAATGTCAATCATCAATGGATTAATTAGGGCTGACAACTATTTAACCAATTATTTTGGTTGTCATTTAACCAGTTTGACATTTCCTAAGGAAAATAATGCTTAGAATGCTTAGAATAACACTATTTAAAAGGATTCCCTACTGGTAAGGTATGTTGTATAAGATATTTAACATGATTTCAAGATGTTTATAAGATGTTTAACATGATTTAAAAAAAACTCAAAATGCTTTAATTTTTATTCAAATGTTTAGTGTCAGCACCCTGTCCTGTCTACCTCTGTTTCCTCACGTTTCCTCAAAGTCTTCTCCGTTAACTGGCTTCATTGGTTTCAATCACGCTATGTCACTTCCTCTGCTCCTTTGCCCTTGGTACTGACCCACTGCCTGGCCACGACCTGTGCTCCGCCCGCCTCTCCTGGATTTTGACCCATGATCTGTCTTCGACTACGCTCTGTGTCCCAGCCCTGGCTTCTGACCCGCCGCCTACCTGCGACTCTCGCCTGCTCTCCTGCCCCGGTTTCTGACTCGCCGCCTGCCCGACCACGAGTGCTCCTGTCTGCCCCTCCCTGCTCTGCACACTTCTTACACCTCCGCCCCGAAGGCGCTCTCACGGAGCACATCCACACTCCAATTCCCCCCTAATCCTTAAATAAAGACTGTTTGCAACTTGCTGCAATTGTGGTCCACCCTGTCTGTTTCCTGACATTTAGAAAATCATTTGAATAAATACATAATAAATAAATTAATAATAAAAAACTAGGGTAAAGTTTTACCTTAGATGTCTGTAAATCAAGAGGACAACCAACGTGGAAGCCAGTATTAAAAATGTGTGTGAAAAGAAATACAATAAGAGAGGCAAGGAGAAAAGGTGTGGAACAATATCAATGGTGTCTATGCACTGCAACAGCTTGGACATGCACTGCACATGTGTGATGTCAATTTTTACCCAGAAGGCATGAGACAATGGATATATACGAGTGGAACAATTCTCTAAAATTTTTCATAAAAATGCGTTTCGAGTGTTTTTTTAGCCACGTTTATACAGCTGATGCCAAAGTCAATAATATAAGGCCAGCGTGTTTACTAGCCGGGGATCCTTTTATTCAGAGTGTGGACAAAATAAAGCTTTTGAAGAAATAATCAAGGGTATTTGAAAACACTGACCTGATCAATTTGTATGGTTTACGCATTAATAAATGTCTGAGTGTTGTTGTTGCTAGGCATGTAATCATCATCATACCCTGCAGGTATTCAGTTTTCCAGACATAACCAAAAAACACAACCAATAAACACTACCCTAGGGTAATGCTAGAAAAAACATTTCAGAATGTAGATTAATAAAGTGGATTCACACACTACAGCCTAGGCCTCATCACAAATCCCCAAACGTGTACTCATCACATGGTCCCCTACGACTGCTGTTCAAACTCACATTAGTTTTTCCAGCCTGCATTCAGGATTTTTGAGGAGGTCTGAGAGGTGCTGAACTCCTACATTGTGAAGCTTATTGTCACTCAGGTTCAGCTCCTTCAAAGTGCAGAATGTCGAGTTAAGTGCGGATGCTAAAGCTACACAGCTCTTCTCTGTCAGAGAACAACGGCACAACCTGGAAGGAAGATTATACATCTGAAAATGACATACCTTCATACCTTCACACATACACACACACACACACACACACACACACACACGCACACACACAGACACACAGACACACAGACCTTACTCTAAATTACACTTCAAACTGGATTTCACCATGTATCACTCAACAACAGATTTCTCTCTCTCTCTCTAACACACCAATCCTACACTCATCAGTTCTACCCAAGATGTTTGTTGCATTATCGCTCACACTAGTTTCTCCAGTTTGCAGTGGGGATTTTTGAGGAGGTCAGAGAGATGCTGAACTCCAGCGTCATGGAGATTATTGTCAGTCAGATTCAGCTCCTTCAAACTGCAGGAGGATGAGCTGATTGCTGATGCTAAAATAGCACAACTCTTCTCTGTGAGGGAACACCAGCATAACCTGTATGAAACACAATGACAAGTCTGCTAAATAGTTTTGCATACCCCCACAGATCACTCATCGCTGTGCATATCAACTCATATTTCATCCTTCACCCCCACAGGTCTAGTTAAGTGTTAACACTCACTCTAGTTGCTCTAGTTTGCAGTGTGGATTCCTGAGGAGGTCTGAGAGATTCTGGACTCCTGCATCAAGAAGATCGTTTTTCCCCAGGTTCAGTTTTTTCAAACTGAATGAAGTTGAGCTGGCAGCTGATGCCAAAGCTACACAGCTCTTCTCTGTAAGGGAACAACTCCTAAGCCTGCAGGAAAGAAAAAAAACATTCTAACATCATTCTAGTCATTCCATGCCTCCAGTTACACTTTACACTCCAGAGCCATGCATCATATAACACCAATCTTATTTACATGCACCCTTAAATTCCACTTACAGCATATAGAATATTATAATTCAGTCATGTCTCATGGAGCGTCCAAAAATACCTCACCTACAGTATCGACTCACAGTATTCACACACACACACACACACACAGACACATATCATCATCAAGTCCCATTACATACCGAGTATTTCACCCACCTAACGGTGACTCCCAAAGGTGTGCTGTTTGTTAACACTCACACTAGTTTCTGCAGTTTGCAGGTGGGATCCTTGAGGAGGTCTGACAAATGCCAAATTCCGGCATCATGGAGATCGTTGTCACTCAGATTCAGTTCCTTCAAATTGGATGAAACTGACCTGGAGGCCGAAGCTAAACCAGCACAGCTGTTCTCTGAGAGTGAACAACCGCTGAGTCTGGGAGAAATATAATTACATCTGATTTCTGCTTTTAATCTTAATTAAGAAAATAAACATTTGAGCACACTGACAGTAGTAAACATTGAGTGCACTATTAGTTCTTATCAATATTTTATAATGCAACAGGACTTAAAGGAAAAATGCAGAGTCAATCAGCCCATATCCCTGTTCTTTGAAGTTACCAAGTGCTGGTGGTAGGTATAAGAATAACAGCAGTTGGTACAACACAGACAAAATTTTTGACCTGCCAGCTAAGCTAACAGAAGGGGCCGAAAGAAAACAAAACTTTTTTGCTTTCATTGCTTAGCGTTGGCTGCCATTTCACTATTTGGTCTATGTTGTGCCAAATTCTGACAGCTCTTGACAACGTGAAAGAACAGGATTATGGGTTGATTCACTCTGGTTATTATATGGTTTTCCAGAATGCTAAGGGAGGTTCCATTCACTTTCAATAGACTTTCCCAATGTTTGAAGGTGTTTTGCGTCAGATTCACATCTGCGTATCGTTCCGCGTGTAGAAATCATTCACTTATCACAATGGAACTTCACTGAACATGAAAGGAGATCAGCTGTGTTCTAAAGAATGCCTTAAGTTTAAAATTGCGTTGCTATGTTACAAAACATTACAAATTTAATTTAATGTTTGTGTGAAGATTTCTATCATATAATAAACGGGATGTTTTGTCTGCCGGTCAACATTGGAAAATATTTCCTGACGCGAATGTGGAGAGGTCTTTCGTCCTGAAGGGAAATATTTTCCTATAATGACCGGTGGACAATACATTATCCCTTACAGAATCCCTTTAGTTCATGTTGCTTTGGATAAAAGTGTCTGCCAAATACCAGTCAACTTTAACTTAAATGTACAAGTAGGGAATACAGCATGTCACAAATTCTAAAAGTCTTCTAAAAGTTTACTACAATATGTATAGTTAATCTATTTACTTTTGCTTGTCAGCCATAACGAAGTATACTTAAGTATACTTTAGTTTGGTGTAACTTTGATGAATTCACAGATTGTTTACCCATTATGCACTTACAGTAGCTTTTCCAGTTTACAGTAAGGATTTCTAAGGAGATTTGAGAGATGCTGAACTCCTGCATCACCAAGATCATTGCTACCTAAGTTCAGCTCTTTCAAAGTACCAGAAGTTGAGCTGGCAACCAGTGCTAAAGCAGCACAACTCCTCTCTGTGAGGGAACAGTTACCGAGCCTAGGAAAAACACAATGACACAGTGAATTACTATACCCCACACTCACACAAAATGTAATGAAATGTTTCCCTCCAATGCTTAAGAAATGTACCATCACTGAATTTGTAATAAGCCTACAATTTTGGAGAAGAGGGAGAAAGAAAGATTATAGCTAGATTTACTATGGTACAGGACCATGCCACTGCACAGCTGTAAATTCCCATGAGGCTGCATGTAATTACAGTTGAAAGTAATAGTAACTAATAACTAATTGATAATTTAGTCTAAGTCACTGTTATCATCAAACTTGAAGAAAGTGTTTAGAGTGTTTATGTGAATGGAACACACACATGTCCTCATTGACCTAAAACTTTGACTTCTGACCTCCAAAATGAGAAAACTTATTTGAACTTAAAGTCCAAGTAAACGTCTGTATACTTTGAAGCACATGGCTCAAAGTTGAGATATCACAATGAGATTGGAAAAATAATGCATGATTGAGGTGGTAATAAGGCCAAGACAAGAAGAGGAATAGCTAACAGCTTATAGCTAGCAGTTGTTTTGTAGATGTTGAGGCTGTGCTTACAAACAGCCCCCAGATACAGCAACATTGTCAATCCCACATTATAGGTCTACATTCCACTTTTCTCCAGTCACTGACACATAAAGTCTTTTTGTTTTGTTTTTCAACAATTACTCACACTAGTCTTTCAAGTTTGCAGTGGGGATTTTTTAGGAGGTCTGAGAGATCCTCAATTCCTGCATCACAAAGATCATTATGACTTAGGTTCAGCTCCTTCAAACTGCAGGGGGTGGTCCTTGCAGTTGATGCCAAAGCAGCACAGCTCTTCTCTGTGAGGAAACAACGCCATAACCTGAGAGAAACAGCAACAGATAAGATTACAAATAAGCCTGCAACAATCAATAAAATTATACTGAAGAATGTGGTCACAATGCATCATGATTAATTGAAATAATGAGCAATCCATACAATGAAGACAGCAGCTGTATTAAATACTGAAAGTGGGTATAAAGTTCCATAACCAATCTCGTGTTAGTACGGGGATGGGGTGGGGATTCCCTGAGTGAACCCTGATCCACGTAGCCTTACTTCACTCATTTCACTTTTGTACAAAGAGTCTGGCACCTCTCAATAGGTATACGTTTCCTTCCTGGTTGGCAGATACTGTCTGCCAACTTACTGTATCTATGAAACTATTGGGCATGCCTTCCACCATTCACAACTGTCTGGTTGTGACATTGCATCAGCCCTCCCAGGACATAGCCCTGTGTTTGCTGATTGGTCCTAGACTGAGGAAAACTAAGCCTTTGAATAGGTACCTGACTACTACAGTAGCAATATGTGACATTGAGCAGAATCGCTAGGTGGCACTAGCTTGGCTATGATTGCTTTGTGTTCAGACTTACACTAGTTTCTCCAGCTTGCAGTTGGCATTACTGAGGAGTTTTGAAAAATGCTGAACTCCTGCGTCAGTAAGATTATTCTCACTCAGGTTCAGTTCCTTCAAACTGCAAGTCACTGAGCTGGCAGCTGAGGCTAAAACAGCACAACTCTTCTCTGTGAGAGCACAGCGCTCCAGCCTAAGAGAAACATAATAAAACAATAAACAATTATAACATACCTTTACAACAACCAGAATGACCAGAGCAGATACTAGGTACACATGCAGCCACCGTCACACACATAAACATGTACACATACACATACACAAACACACATTATTTCTCCTGTTAAACCACATACTATGATATAAGTTAGGGTTCCATAGATGTGATGTTATACTGAACAGAATTAATGAACGAGGCAGAGACAAAACCCTAGAGTTGTCTCTGCCAAGTTCATTTATTCCATATAATGTTGTTATCCTGTTTATCACTCAGTTCTAACTCGTGCAGGTAAGGAATACGTGTGCATTTAACACATTTAAAAAGTATGTAAGATCAGTTTTAAATGAAACCTGTCCATTAGCTATACTACTTTCTGTACTTGGTAACGGTGGTTATCACTAGCAACTGTTGAGTCTATTGTTAACTGTAACAGACTGTACTGGGACCCAAAAGCAGATCGGAGCAAAAGGTTTATTTTACAGTGATCAGGGGTAATTCCAAAAAGGGGACAAAGCTCAGAAGATCCGAAAATCAAAAGATAATCCAACACAAAAATCATATAAGTCTTTGGGGGGAAAAACACACAGAAGATCCGGTCTGTAAATATTGAACACAGACGGCAAAAAACAAAAGTAGCAATCCTCTAGATCGTAAAAAGCAAATCCAAGATAACAAGCAGGCAGAGTTCAGAATACATATAATCCACAGGACGCAAAACACTGGCGCAGGCAAAACACAAGAATCGAAATCCCCAGGTAAACAACACTGGTGCAGGCAAACATGAGAATCGGAATAACTGCTTACGTCAAGGAACACGATCAGACAATCAGACAAGGAGCAAGGAAAGAGCTGGGGAATATATAGGGAACAGGGCAATGACACAAACAAGGAACAGGTGAAAATCATTACAATAATCAAGGACGTGAGGACCAGGTGCAGAGCGGGAAGAGGGAAAGGGGCAGGGCAGACAGCAAAACATGAGCACATGGAAAAGGTAAACAAACACGGAACTTGCAACACTTAATTAGACCAGTAGGAGGCCGGGTGGTCGAGAGCAGGATCATGACAGTACCCCCCCTCTAACGGACGCCTCTTGGCGTCCCTTGGGTAGAGGAGGGATGTTGGCGGCGGAAGTCTTTGATTAGGTTGGGGTCTAGGATGTGCCGGGCCGGAACCCAGCACCTCTCCTCAGGACCGTAGCCCTCCCAGTCAATGAGGTGCTGGGTGCCCCGGCCCCGGCGACGAACGTCCAAAAGTCTTTTAACAGTGTAAGCTTCAGACCCATCTATGAGGTGGGGGGGAGGTGGGGGAGCAGGAGGTGGATGCATGGGGCTACAGATAAAGGGCTTGATGCGGGAAACATGGAAGGTGGGATGGATGCGGCGTAAAGGACAGGGAAGTTTTAAACGGACGGCTGTGGGGCTGATGACCTTGGTGATGGGGAATGGACCGATGAATCGTGGGGAAAGTTTGCGGATTCGACCCTCAGAGGCAGGTCCCGTGTGGATAACCACACCCGTTGGCCTTGACGGTAGGAGGGAGCTTGGGACCGACGTTTGTCGGCCTGGGTCTTCATCCGGGCAGCCGATCGAAGAAGGGTGGTGCGAGTACGCTTCCAAGTCCGCCGACAGCGCCGGATGAATCCCTCCGCGGAAGGTACCCCAACCTCCTCCTCCTGGTCCGGAAACAACGGGGGTTGGTAGCCCAAGGAGCACTCGAAGGGGGATTTGCCCGTGGCGGATGAAACATGGGAATTGATGGCGTACTCGACCCAAGGTAGCTGACGGCTCCAAGCGGAAGGGTTCTGGGACACCATACAGCGCAGCACGGTCTCTAATGACTGATTCGCCCTCTCGGATTGTCCGTTGGTCTGTGGGTGAAAACCGGAAGAAAGACAAACAGATGCACCAAGTAATTTATAAAAGGCTTTCCAAAAAGATGAGGTGAACTGGGGCCCTCTGTCAGACACCACTTCTACAGGGAGACCATGGGTACGGAAGACATGTTGCATCATGAGATGGGCAGTGTCTTTGGCTGAGGGGAGACCAGGCAGGGGAACAAAATGAACTGCTTTGGAGAAACGGTCTACAATTGTGAGAATGGTGGTGTTACCGTCAGAAGGGGGCAAACCAGTCACGAAATCTAAAGCGATGTGGGACCAGGGTCTTCGGGGAATCGCTAGGGGTTGAAGTAGTCCGGCAGGTGGTTGGTTGGATTATTTATTTTGTGCACACGTGGAACAGGACTGGACAAACTGGACGACTGGACCAGAAGCGTCTCTCGATGAAAGCCTGGGTTCGGCTGGACCCGGGGTGGCAGGAGAGTTGAGAAGAGTGCCCCCACTGCAGAACCTGCGGGCGAACAGAGCTGGGAACATACAAACGGTTAACAGGACACTGACTGGGACCCAAACGAGCGACTCAATGTCGAGGCGGGCCGCTCCCACAACACAACTAGGGGGAATGATGGGCTCTGGATCTGGGTTGTCTCTGCCTGAAGTGAACTGTCGGGATAAGGCATCGGGTTTAGTGTTTTTATGGCCAGGGCGTTAAGAGAGTGTGAAGTTGAACCGAGAGAAAAATAGGGACCAGCGTGCCTGTCGGGGGTTTAATCTCTTGGCTTGACTTATATACTGTAGATTCTTATGGTCTGTCCATACGAGAAATGGAACCGGGGCGCCCTCCAGCCAGTGTCTCCATTCCTCCAAGGCTAATTTTACGGCCAAGAGCTCTCGGTTTCCCACATCGTAGTTCTGCTCCGCAGGAGAAAGGCGGTGGGAGAAGGCACACGGGTGGATACGGTTGTCTTGGGAGGAACGTTGAGATAGGACTGCCCCCACGCCCACCTCGGAGGCATCGACCTCAACGATAAATTGACGTTCAGGATCGGGTTGGGTCAGGACAGGGGCCGAAGTAAAACGTCTCTTCAACTCTCTGAAGGCTCTCTCTGCCTCTGATGACCAGACAAACCTGACCTTGGAGGTCAGAGCAGTGAGGGGAGTGGCGATGGTACTGAAGTTCCGGATGAATCGCCGGTAAAAATTGGCGAAACCTAAAAAACTCTGCAGACCTCGGCGAGTGGTGGGTGTAGGCCACTCCAAAACTGCCCTCACCTTCTGCTGATCCATATGGATGGACCCTGGGGAGATGACATGGCCGAGGAAGGAGACTGACTTTTGATGGAACTCGCATTTCTCCGCCTTGACATAGAGTTGATTGTCTAGGAGGCGTTTCAGGACCGTTCGGACATGGTCAACGTGCTCCGACAAGGACTTTGAAAAAATCAAGATGTCATCCAGAAAAACAAAAACAAAATGATTTAATAAATCTCTAAGAATGTCGTTGACCATCGTCTGAAAAACGGCAGGGGCGTTAGTAAGTCCAAAAGGCATGACGAGGTATTCATAGTGTCCCGACGTGGTATTAAACGCCGTCTTCCACTCGTCCCCCTCACGTATGCGGACCAAGTGATAAGCGTTCCGCAGGTCTAATTTTGAGAAAACTTTGGCCCCTTGCAGGAGCTCAAAGGCGGATGACATGAGGGGGAGAGGGTAACGATTCTTAATGGTTACATTATTCAGACCACGATAATCAATACATGGCCGGAGCGAGCCATCTTTCTTGGAGACGAAGAAAAACCCGGCTCCGGCAGGGGACGAGGATGGGCGGATTATGCCAGCAGCAAGCGACTCCCTTATGTACTTGTCCATGGCCTCCGTCTCGGTGCGGGAAAGAGAGTAGATTCGCCCCTTAGGTGGGAAGGCGCCAGGAAGGAGGTCGATGGCACAGTCATAGGATCGGTGAGGGGGCAAGGCAGAGGCGCGGGACTTGCTAAAAACGGACTTGAGGTCCATGTAATCTTGAGGTACAGCGGACAGATCAGGAAACTCCTCGGGTTGGACAGGGACAGACCTCACAGAAACACTAGGAGCAGGGAGACAGTTAGCCTGACAGGTGGGAGACCAAGCAATAATTTTACTCTCCTGCCAGTCTATATGGGGATTGTGTTTGATTAGCCAGGGGTGTCCTAGGAGGACAGGAGAGTCAGGAGAGTCAATGACAAAGAACCTAATCGATTCACAGTGGGTGTGGAGCAGACAGAGACTCACCGGTATGGTGACCTGACGGACAGTGACCAGCTTGACTCCGTTAAGGCGTTGGCCACCAGGGGCACCTTGAGGTTCTCTACGGGCAGCCCCCACTGGCTCACCAGACCGGCGTCGACGAAATTCTCCTCCGCACCCGAATCGACGAGGACCTCTGTCTCTTGTCGTTGTTCTCCCCAGGTCAGGATGGCAGGAAGGAGGGTTCGTTGGGTTGGTGAGGGGTTAGTAATAGTGGCGCTCACCCGTACCCCTCTCACGGGTGAGCGTGGGCTTTTACCAGGCAAGCGGTGAGATAGTGTCCGGGCTTGCCACAGTATAGACAAAGGTGGGCTTGTAACCTTCGCCGTCTCTCCTCCACACTCAGACGAGTCCGGTCCACCTGCATGGGCTCTGGGGTTGCCATGACGGGAGATGACGAAGAGGAGGTGACGAGACGGGGAATTCCTCCACCCACAGCTCCGGACGCCCTAAATCGTCGACGTTCGTGCAACCTAGTGTCGACACGGATGGCCAGATTGACCAACCCCTCGCAGGTCTCAGGCAGATCATGGGATATTAACTCATCTTTCAATTCTTCAGAGAGACCGTTTAGAAAAGTGTCGAACAATGCCTCCTTACCCCAACCAGATGAGATAGCCAGGGTCTGGAAGTCTATGGCGAAGTCCGAAACAGAACGGGAACCCTGGCGTAGATGGAGCAGCTCCCGAGCAGCCTCGTGCCCGTGTTTGGAACGGTCGAAAACCCGCTTCATCTCGGAGGCGAATTTTTGAAAATCATCGCAGGATGGGGACTCCGCCTCCCAAACCGCCGTTCCCCACTCTCGAGCCCGTCCTGACAACTGGGTGATGACGTAAGCCACCTTGGCTCGCTCGGTGGGGAATGACCCGGGTTGCAGGCTAAAAATCAAGGAGCACTGGGACAAAAATGAACGACAGGTACCAGGCTCACCGGCGTACCTCTCGGGAGGAGGCAGTCTAGGTTCGCGGAACAATGATGCCGCTTGAGCGGTTGGCGCTGGGGCTTCAGGCTGCACGGAGAAACCCAGGGTCGACTGGAAGGGTTGAACCCTGGAACTGAGGTTCCGTATCTCGGCTCTAAGGTCTTCGATCTGTGCCTGATGCCGGCCCAACAGAGACCCATGTTGTTGAATCGCCGAAGAGAATTGTCCTGGATCCGCTGGGTCCATCTTCGTGGTCTGATTGTACTGTAACAGACTGAACTGGGACCCAAAAGCAGATCGGAGCAAAAGGTTTATTTTACAGTGATCAGGGGTAAAAGGGGACAAAGCTCAGAAGATCCGAAAATCAAAAGATAATCCAACACAAAAATCATATAAGTCTTTGGGGGGAAAAACACACAGAAGATCCGGTCTGTAAATATTGAACACAGACGGCAAAAAACAAAAGTAGCAATCCTCTAGATCGTAAAAAGCAAATCCAAGATAACAAGCAGGCAGAGTTCAGAATACATAAAATCCACAGGACGCAAAACACTGGCGCAGGCAAAACACAAGAATCGAAATCCCCAGGTAAACAACACTGGTGCAGGCAAACATGAGAATCGGAATAACTGCTTACGTCAAGGAACACGATCAGACAATCAGACAAGGAGCAAGGAAAGAGCTGGGGAATATATAGGGAACAGGGCAATGACACAAACAAGGAACAGGTGAAAATCATTACAATAATCAAGGACGTGAGGACCAGGTGCAGAGCGGGAAGAGGGAAAGGGGCAGGGCAGACAGCAAAACATGAGCACATGGAAAAGGTAAACAAACACGGAACTTGCAACACTTAATTAGACCAGTAGGAGGCCGGGTGGTCGAGAGCAGGATCATGACAGTTAACTGTAAAGGTCATTAAGTTCAACAGTCGCCCCGGCGGCGCCCCTGTTAACTGACACCCTATCTGCTAATAGGAAAACAGTATTTAATTTCTCCGGGTGATAATACCAATGCACACACTAATCCGTAAACACAAAACACTATATTTAATCCGTCACATGGTGTTCCATACAGGTCTGTAGTTATGTGCTAATACTCACACTATTTTTTTCAGTTTGCAGTTGGAATTCATGATGAGGTTTGAGAGATACTGAACTCCTGCATCATGAAGTTTATTGTCACTCAGGTACAGCTCCTGCAGTGCCCAGGATGTTGAGCTGGCAGTCAATGCTAAAGCAGCACAGCTGTTCTCTGTGAGGGAGCAATGGCTCATTCTAGTAGAAACAAAGTGACATGATTCTATATTATAAATTATAATTAAAGCCAGAAAAGACCTGTTTAAGATGACATTGTAGTTAAAACTGAGCTGGTGTAATAATAACAAAAAAGTTCTTTTCTAAAATAACCAAGGAAAATTTAACTACATTATCAATCAAAGAAGAAGAATGGATTTCAAATGCCTCTAGAAAGTAATTACAAATTGGCAAAGTATGTCAAATCTAGTGTAGATTCAGTAATCACACCTTTAGTGCTCACAGATAGACATGAAAAAATTTAGCTACCAAAGGAAGACAGAACATGTGGTCACTACCATTCAGGTTGTGTGACAGAGAAACATTTTGTGGTATGGTATCTATGACCTACCATGGCCAAATTTATTATAGTACCGGTCATCATGCCCTTAAAACTTGAGAGCCCTGCATTCTTTTGTACATTGTATTTTCTTTAAAACCTTATTTTGTGCTTCACTGTACTGGTGTTAATGTTACATAACACAAATTTTGCCTGGTTGAAGTATGTAGCCCAATTATATGCACAGACAATCCTGATTCTTGTTCTTCCTTTCCCTAAGTGCTTCTATGAGTACCTTAGCAATGAAAAAAATACAAACTTGTGTCTGTGATTGTGCTAACAGAGCTACAGTACATTGCTGTGTGTATCTGAGTAAAACTAAATTCCCCTACCTCTACTTGCACAGCATGACCAACACATCAAAGACACACACCTTCTCCCAGTATTGTACTTACATAGCTGATGTAGATGTTGTGATGACTGGCAGCAGTTTCTGAACAGCCTCATCTGGGCTAAGGAGCTCAGCAAGATCCTTCTCTGGTGTACTTATATATTTCTGCAGATCAAACTCAGCCAGCTGTTCTTCTGACATCTTAAACTCAAATTTCCTAAACTTCCATTCTCCTGGTAAGAGCATGACTACAGAAAGACTCCCTAAGCGTCTGTTAATATACTCCACTACAGCATGGTGATTCATCTCATTCAAACAGTAGAACAGGTTAAATCTTTTATAGTTATTCTGTTCTTGGATCTTTTGCTTGATGTACTGTACAGTGTTCTGTGAGCTCTGTAATTGGCTTCTTGTCAATAGCTGAAGGTGCCTTAACAGATCCTGACTGGACTCCAATGAGAGGCCCAGAAGGAAGCGGAGGAAAAGGTCAAGGTGCCCATTGTCACTCTGTATGGCCAGATCCACTGCAGTCTTATGTAAGTCATGAAGTGTTTCAGCACTGACCAGAGATGAGAGC
Source organism: Tenualosa thibaudeaui (assembly GCA_027481765.1). NCBI lineage: Eukaryota > Metazoa > Chordata > Actinopteri > Clupeiformes > Clupeidae > Tenualosa > Tenualosa thibaudeaui. The sequence continues at coordinate 777,463 of JAIFZK010000130.1, read as the reverse complement.
TGAGAGGTGTGCTGTTGGTCAGACATGTTTCTTTCTCTGTTGCTGAAACAAAGGAAAACGTATAAAGCTGCAAGAAACTCCTGAATACTCAGGTGTACAAAGCTGAAAACCTTCACCTGGTACAGTCCAGACTCTTCTTTGAAAATCTGAGTACATACTCCTGAATACACTGATGCTTCTGTGATGTCAATGCCACACTCTCTCAGGTCTTCCTCATAGAAAATCAGATTGCCCTTCTCCAGCTGTTGGAAAGCCAATTTTCCCAGTTTCAAAATCATTTCATCATCTCTCACTTTTCTGTCTCTGTACTTTTCCTGTTTTACGCTTGTCTGAATGACTAGGAAGTGTGTGTACATTTGAGTGACAGTTTGAGGTATTTCTACTTTTTCTGTTTCAACTGATTTTCTCTCTACAACAGTGGCTGAAATCCAGCAGAAGATTGGAATATGGCACATGATGTAGAGGCTCCTGGATGCCTTCAGCCGAGTGATTATTCTGCTAGCCAGTTTCTCATCACTGAGTCTCTTCATAAAGTATTCCTCTTTTTGTGGGTCACTGAATCCCCTTATTTCTGTCACCTGGCTCACACACTGAGAAGGAATCTGATTGGCTGCTGCTGGTCGGGTGGTGATCCAGAGGAGAGCCAAGGGAAGCAGATTTCCTTTGATGAGGTTTGTCAGAAGCACATCCACAGAGGCTGGCTCTGTCACGTCACAGCATTTTGGGTTTGAGTGAAAATCTAGAGGAAGTCGACATTCATCCAGGCCATCAAAGATGAACATTACTCTATGCTTTGGACTTGAGGGTGTTTTCAGATCTTTTATTTCACAGAAAAAAATCTGGATAAGATCCAGCAGACTGAGTTTCTTCTCCTTTATCAGGTTCAGCTCTCGGAAAGGTAAAGGAAATATGAAGTGGACATCCTGATTGGCTTTTCCTTCAGCCCAATCGACAATGAACTTCTGCACAGACACAGTTTTCCCAATGCCAGCCACTCCCTTGGTCAACACTGTTCTGATAGGTCTCTGTTGTCTGTGTGGGGATTTGAAGATGTGTCTGATGTACTTGAATGTTTTACTGCATCTCTTACTCCATTTATCACCTTCGAATGAGGACTTAAAAATGTCACTGCATTTGATTGGTCTGCCTTGTGCTGTGTCCATCCAGGATGCTCTCTCTATCTGTCTGACCTCGTGTTCATCATTGATCTCTCCTTTTCCGCCCTCTGTAATATAGAGCTCTGTATAGATCTCATGCAGGAGTTTGGTTTCTCCCTGATTTGGAACTCCTTCAACCACATGCTGAAACTTCATCTTCAGTGTAGATCTGAGTTGCTCTTGGACACCTTCACTCTTTGGTGTCCATCTGGATCTACAACAGAACATCACACAGAGAAGTCATACCTAGGGTACTGAAGGTAGACAGGTACTATTATACAAAAGGAATTTGATCACTCACTCACAGCATAAATTGTTACTGACAGACATAGACTGCAAGTAGGGTTTTTTGATTCATATATGGATGATACAATAACTGTCTTATTGGGTAATGAAAGACATGCATGTAAAAATCCTTTTACAGAGCACGTGGTGGATGGTGGACACATGTTGTCAGAATTAAATGACACTGTTTAGTGGTACGTAGAGGATTTTGATGACTACCCAAATAACTATTATCCATGATCTCATATGTTCTGCAGTAGAGTCTGCTGACACATCAACCACCAGTTGGCCAGTTCCCCAACACACCCCTCAAAACAAACTAAAAGTGTTACATATTACATTTTTCCTGTGTGGACAACATCTAAACATCTTGTTGTGGCTTCCTCCATATCCTCCTTTTGACTTGGATCAGAGTCCATGATGTCTGGAAAAACACACAAAAGCACACACGTGCACGCACATGCACATACACACACACACAGCCATAAAAAGTGCCATCATGTTGTCAATTACCCAAATTCCTAATGCTAGGAGGAAACTTTACTTTGGAGTAGATCAGTCTTCTTCCAGAATGTTCTCACCAATGTGCTTTAGTGGATCTGCTCACCAAATCTTAGAAATACTGTTTAGCATTTAACAAGTTACTTCCAAAATGTAATGCGTTGTTTACATGTTACTGTAATTTCAACAGTATTACTGTCTCTGAATTGTAAATTGTGTACTTTCACCAAAAAAAAAAAATATATATATTGATTACGAAATACAACCCCACCAAGGGCTGCTATTGCTATTGTGTTGTCATGAACAGTGCTGATGCAGTGCTCATGGGAACCTTTCTTCTGGTGTCTCAGAAATCATAGATGGAAATCTGCTAACAAAAACAGTCAAGTTTGCCATTTTTATAACCCCATAGTGGCATTACACGCGGGTGGTTGAGGGCTCATTGGATGTGGCTTCTTGAGACCCATGGACTATTAAAATCTTACTGTTCAGAGTACTAAGTTATTCCACAAAAACTGTGTCAAACCAACCTATCTAAAGGGGACCGGACTCATTAACAAAAATGTTTATACAAGCAATGTTGCCAGACGTACGATAATCATTGTATTTGAACGAACATAATGTATGATCATTTCAGAATTTATGTTTTGTTCATTGTAGCCGATTTCTGAATCCTACTTTGCTTATCTGACCTTTTTAGCGTCATTATAAGGCAGCGGGCACACTGATAACTGGGACATATTCATAACTCAACGTTATGGTCTGTTTTGTGATGTTTTGCTGCATAGCATGTTTGATCACAATGTTGCAATGTTGTGTGTGTGTTGAATAGCTTACATCCCTGAGAACCCTTTAGAATATGGCTATTGCCCTTCCCCTGCTAATTTTAACTCAGATTGCCCAAAGACCATGCAAACGGAGTAAAAATGTTAAATTTAAATCTTTTGATTCAAGTGCGATCATTTTCCTTGATAATTTTGAGCCTTTGGTACGATACTTCAGCATTTCCAATCTGGCAACACTGCTTACAAGAAAAATTCCCAAATGCCCAATTGAGGTGGTTGAGGCAGCTCATTTGATGGATTTTGTTGACACCTATATACCACTAAAATTTCTTGGGATACTAATATTATGTGAAAGTCCAGCCAGGGGGGGCCAAGTCCAGCCAGGGGGGCTCAGTGGCCAGGGGGTGTTCCAAAATAGCTTATACTTTATGCATTATGGGCCTAGTGGGGCTGTGTGCCCACCAAGTTTCATGTGGCTGGATGTTTCAGTGATGCACATTTGGGTGGATGAGGGCTCCAATTATTCAGCAAAAACTTGCCAACCTGCCAACCTATCTTGGACCTTGAAACCCAGTGTCGGGGGTAGTGTCCCCCAGGAATAAAAGCTACAATGCCTTCACCTATATGACTACAGTCATGCTGTGCTGTGGCAGTCAAAATAGACAGGTTGATTGAGTGATACAGAGAGAGCCAGAGTGAGAGTGTGGGTGTGTTGTATGTGGTCAGGCTTTAAGCAGCTACAGTGTTTGAAAGAGACAGTGGTAACACTAGCTGCAAAAGAAGTGTGACAGTTTACAGTTATTGGATTATAGGTTTTTTTTATTCATCTAGCCAATAATGTAATAGCCATCCAATAACATAACTTTTAATAATAACATTATTAGCACAAAAAATGTTTCATTATTGATTCAGACATTTTATGACGTTATTGGCAAATTACATCATCGTCTTTATTACTTTATTAAACACTGCCAAAATGATTAAGTTATTGGCAGTTATTACGTTATTGGCCATTATTACATTATCGGCTTCTACAATCACTACTGCATGGCTAATGATGGTTGTACAGATACATCATTTATAAAATGTTTATGCTGTGTGAACTACTTCCTGATTTAGGCTAAAATTGGTTCATTCATTATCATTAACTTTTCTGTGATTCTACACACAAACGTCTTTGCCCACCTGTTGCATCCATGTGCAGATGTCGGTAAATATCTTGCTGTTATCTTGTTATCTTGTCAGGCTATTTAATTTGAACCGAGGTATGGAATTCGTAGAGTGTGTCGACAAAAAAGAGAGCGTCAACATAAATTCGCTTGACAGATGACAGACGTGTCGTTGTGTGTGCGCGTGTGTGTGTTTAAAAACTCACACGCGACAGCTTTGGAAGTTCAGAGTGCTCGCAAATCATGAGCGCGGTATGTGGCTTTTGATGTGTTTCAAGAGCTCCGTCCTCAAGTCTCGTCTACACCTGTGTACCAAAACATAATCGTAACACCGCCATTTCCCAAAAGTCCGTGGAATTAGGATTATTATGCATGGGAAGCCATTCACACCCGATAGACATGCTAAGAATTTAACAGAACTGAAGGAAGAATGAGCTAAAATCCCTCGTGAATGCCGTGCAGATCTGATACACAAAAATCAGAAGCCCTGTCTTGTTCCTATCAAAAGAGTTTCAACCTGCATTTCTCCTAGAGTGTACAGGTGTTATTCAGTGAAAATCTGGTAATGAAGTATAATCATAGGAAGTGAGTTACAAAGAAGGTACATATATAAAGCACATCTATTATTTGTTAAAATAATAAAAATCTGGTGGGGATGCAACAGTTTCAACAGTTAGAAACAGGAAGTATTTACAGGCCAGTATAGTTGGGTAACAGCATTACAGAAGTTCATTCAGTGTTCAACAGTTAAACAGCTAAAGAGGAAATCAGTATGAGGAAGCTGATGCTGTTGCCCTGATTTCACCTCAGATTCCAAGAGTGAGCAGAAGTGAGACCAGTTTGCCAGGGACACTGCAAGGAGGTGGCCAGAATAATAGCTGACCACCACATAAAAACCCAAGTGTCTATTGAGCTTCTCCATGTAAAACAGAAAATAGTCCTTTCATTACACATTTTTTTTATATTTTAATAAGCCTTAAAAATTCAATATCACCAAGACTCTGTCTCTGACACTGACGCGTTTTCATAACCTAGGTTCAGGAGTTCAGGAATGCTGGGTTCTTTAACGCTTAAACTTTACTAAACCTTTAGCCTGACCTTTAGCTTGATTATCATCTCCCTACAGTGCTAGTCTGAATTTGATCCCTTTGAGCTCGTTGTCTCAGGAGGCATTTTAACCTGTCCAAACAGAGGGAGGCGTGGTGAATGCAGAGCTAGAATGCTATCAGTCAAGGCACGCTATCAGTCAGGGGCTGATCCAATCTTTTTAAACAACTCAAGCAAGCAATCAAATCTGACTACCAAATGTCCAGACCCTCTGTATGAAACAAAAGTGTAGAATGATGGTCTGGTTTTATACCAAGCTAAACCTTAGATGTTCAAAGTTTCCAGACCACTCTGTCCTTTGTCTCCTTGAGACTTTACTAATTTTATTAGACCTTATGGCGGATATCAGTGTAACACCACGTCACCTGATGAGGCTGATTGTTCTCTCAGGTTAAAACTATGGTAGGAAAAAAACAGGCCAATTACCCTCAGAAGCAATTTTAGAGTTGGTTGGGGCCCAAGGCAAAAAATCACAGAGGGCCCATTATAATGGTCACCATTATGTTATGAATAATCTGACATCACCAAAAATATCCCATAATAGGCATTTTTTTTAAGAGCTGTATAATAATTTTCCTATATGTAGGGGGTGGATGGTATCAATTTTTTGCAGCCAATTTTATGCGGTTGATAGCTCAACAACTAACCCATTCAGAAAATTTTGCATTTACTGAAATACTGGAGGAAATCTGCAGTTTTCATGCTGCAATACAAAACTGGATTTTATCAACATTGGATAGCTTTCTTCAGTCTTTCAGCTTTCAAATTATACAGCCACTTATTTGTATGCTTATTTGTTGGCACTCATTATGGTATTTGATAGTTGCCTTTAAGTGTCATGTTACAGACATTCTGTACAGTTAACTGTACATTCTGTACAGTTAAGTAGTTTAAATGATGCATTCATCTAATTGGTCTAAACTCACCATACAGGAGAAAAGCACTTTGAAGGGAAAAAAAAAACATAACTGACCTACTTCCGCCTTGACTGGCTTTACATGGTGTAATTCGTACAGTGGTACTGCCTTGTGTGCAGCAGGTTCAGTTTTATTTGTTTGCTGATAAGCAAAATATCTATAACTTTCTATAAATACATAGAATTTTAACCCTATGGGCCCTAGACATTGCTTGTAACCTCGAATCACAGGGGCTATCATTCTTTCATGAGTTTTCATTCCTGAGATTTACATGCTTTGTCTTATCTTTTAATTAGCTAATCATTGTATATAGGTATACACCTACTTATATTTAGGTATAGGTATACTATATAGGTACTAAAGTAGGTGCCCAGTCAGTACTGAAATTTAAGCTGTGATTTGTTATTTTACTTAGTTACTCAAAAAAGTAACAGTTATCTGTTACTTTGTAATGTTACTCCCAACATTAACAGCTGGCAAATACTTGGAACAAATTACCTGGAACTGTTGTGAAACAGTGTTGTGAAAGCCAGAATCCTAAAGATAGAAGCAGTTTTGCTTCCTCATCAAGAATGTCAAAATGCTAACAGTTACATTTCTCCACCAGAAACAGTATAAATATCACCCATTTCATTTACACCATCCAGCTCTGCACATCTCTTGCCTGCCTGGTACAATAACAGTACAGCAGGAGAAGAGACTGCTGCAAATTGCCATATCTGACCAACGCTAAACTCAAAACCCTCCAACATGGTAATGTAAATTGACATATTGATATTTCACAAAATGTTTGACAGTTGCAATGGGCTTTTAGAAGTCTTTAGGTCAAAATGGAGAAAGTAAAATGGCATCATAATTTATTTAATGCATGCCTTGCAATGTGTAGATGTGTGCTTGATGTACAATATGTGTGATGTGTGATGCCTTTTCATTTTTCATTTATTATGCAGATTGACAGGAACAAAAGCTGTTTTTGACACAATACTGAAACAAAAGTTGTTGAACAGACACATTATAATATGTTTCATGTGCTTTGTATTGGTGTAACAAAGCCAAATAAGAACATAAATCACAGGTGTTACGATTCATCTGAGTGTGTGTGTGTGCGTGTGTGCATGTGTGTATCTGTGTGGAGCTGTGTTCGTTGATATTTATATTTCTTGTTCAGGAGCCCTCTAAAATCCTGATTGGACTCTTCCTGCTCTCCCTGCTCTCCTCTGGCCAGTCTGCTGAGCAGGTGGATCAGAAAAGCCTGGCTAAAATCATCGGAGTCTTTGAGGCCAGGTAACCATATGGCACTAACGTCATAGTCAAGTTATTTGAAAGAGTAAACAACTGTAAATATTAAAAGCAAATATTGTTAAATAGTACAAGGCATCTCTCAAGATTGCCAAAAGGCATTTTTGAAATCCTAATTTGATAAAAAGAAAGTTTTGCATTGTGTTGAGAAGTGCAGCAGTGAATTACACTGGATGTGTGCACCAATTGCACTATGTTTCTCCAAGGTATAAACCACCAGGACAGACCAGCAGCGGTGATGGTGTCCAGTATGCTATGGCCATCAATGTACCAGCAACTGAGTGTGGGGCCATGTTCAACCAGAATAGCTTCCTCAGCCAAGACAATGCAGACACTGTCAAGCAGGACCTCAAGGCCAACAACCTCTACCAGGGGAAACAGCTGGTTGCAGCCACTCCAAAGGGCAAGAGTTCCTCGTCCAAGATTCATTCCGAACGTGCTTTGCTCATGTGCAATGGGTTCAACCAAGCTGTCACCCCGGTGCAAAATCTGCTGAACAAGGACAAGGATGGCTGTGTCGTGTTCTACACCTACAACTCCCCGTGTCTGGATTACTGTCTGAACCAAGCAAAAGACGAAGACGAACGGAGACGTGAGGCAGCCCAGAGAGGGAGAGGAAAGACTGATGTGGCTCCTGCTGTGGAGAAGTGCATCCTGAACTCCCTCAGTATGCTGTCTGGTCATAGAGGTCCCAAGGCCTTCGTGTTCAGTCAAGTCTACAGGAACGACAAAAATAAACCAGAGCTAGCAGATGCTCTGAAGAAGGTTGCTGAACAGGTCCCCCTCTACAAGTGTACCACCAACTCCTGTCATAAGTGCCTGAGTGACAATCAAATTGTCAAGGAGTGTCTGTCTTAAGAGATATACATTCCATTACTATATGCTCATTATTCAGCTTCTATGAATGATATGAATTGTAACCCATTGATCACCCATATTAGAACTTCCTAACTGCTGTATCAGTCATGATTTGTAATCCACTGGTAATAAATGTTCCAAATGAAGCATAACTGAATGAAAGTTCCCAACCAGTACAACACTTTAATGAGGCCCCTGCTTCTGAGTACAACTGAAAAGGCCCCACTGGGCTCACGAACGACAAACAAAAGTTCAGAACTGCGTTCATGCATTCAAAAGTAACACAGATACAGAAGGTCATAGTGATCAAGATTTCGCACAGAGTTATACAAAGTTCCACTTATATAGAGGTGGTGCAAGGACAGGTAATGTAAGCAGGTGCAAGCACAGCTGATGTAAGCAGGTGCAGGGAGTGATTCAATGATGATTAGACTGGATGATCAGCATTCAGGTGAAGGTGGGTACTGATTGGCTGGTGAAGATGGTGGTGCAGACGAGGATGTTACAGAGAGCCAAAATGTCTTCAGATTGCTTCCATAAACAGTCTAACTACCTCTCACCCAGCCACACACACTAAAGCATATAACATTAGCAGGCTATTCTTTAGATCAAGTAAAAGTAAGTTAATAAAAACTCCATTTAATAAAAGCTCCATTCTAAAATCAACCCGAAAACATAAGGAATGCACCTGAACCAGCTTGTGGATGGCAAGTTAAGGCAACTGATGCAAGGATTAGGCGTAGGCTACTGATGATGAATTTGGGTAATTCCTAACACAAACAAATTTGTATTAAAAGTGTAGCCTGTTTAATGGTGGGGCTGTTCATTGATTTAACAAAAATGTGTGAAATAATTATAACCTAGAGGCAGGGTAAAATTAATGTCTACATTGTAGGAAGGCAATGGTGGACAGATTAAGCGGATGAATTCCATATATATATATATAGTACAGCCGTATATACAGTATATACCATATATGGCAATATGCTTCCTCCAACATCTCTCTGTTCCTCCAGCATTTCCCTGTTTCAGTTGCATCTCACACATTTCTACACCACTGTTGGAAGGGGGGATGAGTGGGTGGGTTTGGGGTTCGTGTTATGAGGAAAATCAAATGATGATGATGATGATGAGGAGGATTATGATTATGATGATGATGATGATTATTATTATTATTAGTAGTAGTAGTAGTAGTAGTAGGATTTATATGTTTTCCCCTTTGTTTCTTTTTTATGTATGTGTTTAGATATACAATACAATTTTCAATCTTTTCTACTTATATGTATTTAATTTGCACGTTAATAACCTGCTACTTAATGGAGAATATGTGTACCCTAATCTAAACTGTCACCATACATATATACTCAATGTGTTAGGAATGTTTTACACTTTTGATATTGCTTTTGGTATTGCAAAGTTTACTGAATAAATATTGTATGAATACTGAATCTGGTTAGGCTTCACAAAATTATTCTTTGTCCACCAGAGAGCAATGTTGGGTAATTTAGTTAGAATAGCTCCATGTCTTTCTGTGCCAGATTTTTTGGCCTTGATCTGACAGGTTGTTTCTTATCCAGGGTCCACATTCATTGAGGTGGACTGCCACATTACAAGATGAAATTATAACTGGTCCTCCTTAAGTTAAGTTTCAAAGATGTATCTTTCCTTAGAATGTAAACAAAGCTGCTTGTATCACACACACACACACAATACACACACACAATACACACACACACACACAGATATATATATATGTGTGTGTGTGTGTGTGTGCGTGTGTGTGCATACATATAGTAGTTACTATACTTACTATACTACTATACTAAACCTAGAAACAGTATATGTTTCTGTGCATCAGTATACAGGTGTACTGAACAGTGAAAGTTTTTGCAATACCAAAAGCAATATCAAAAGTGTAAAACATTCCTAACACATTGAGTACTCTAGGGTAAAACACACTGTGTGTGAGCAACAGTGCATGTGTGAAACATTAACGGTAATGAGATGCGAGAGTGTGTAAAGTGCACGGGTGCATAGTCATCATAGTCATGCCATATCTATAGATATAGATTTGTAAAACAGTGTCAGTTTAGTCTGCAATCAGATCAAACACAATGCCAACAGGTGGTTACTGTAAAATGAATTTATGCTGCATCAGGTCAAAGGTCAAGTAGGCATGGGCAAGGCATGGGCATAGGCATGGATCTCAGTATTCTATCCTAGTGAGAAACATATACATGGAAACACACACATCCAGTTCGTATTGACTCCACTGCTAGATTTAAAGTGGTGAGTCCCTTTATACCTACATGTACAGTAGGCCTACACAACTACATGGCTGGTACATGCGTGTTTGGTCGAGGTGTATAACCCTGCTTGTGCAGTCATGCAGAGCGACATGCATATTCACTGAGAGGATTATTCTGGAGTTATACTACTCCTTGATCATATATCCTATTGTGATGCACTATTTAGAACGTGCATTATTTTCAGTTATGCAACTGTTAGGTCTGGTCAAACTAAAGCAATTTCTGATTGGATGAGACATATTCTCTAGGAGTGAAGATATCCCATATATATACCATGGGTGACTCTTCACAGCTAATAATCTCTCCGCATTTTCCATTGAGAGAATTTTCAAGTCATTGATTAACTGTTGCCTGGGAACGGGAGACGCAAAACTAAGCTTGTAACTATTTTGGGGGGCAGAGGATGAATGAGCATAAATGTGAACTAAATGTGAACTAAATATCCACACAGTGGTGTGTGAAGCATACAGTACACGTAGAAGGATGTCCAAAAAAAGAGTGCAACATTCTAACAATAAATATAATTGCAAGACCAATAATCTTACATAATGTGTGTGTGTGTGTATCTGTTGGTTCTATATGACTAATACTAAGCCATCACCAGCCTCATTCAGCTGTGTGAATCTTTGTCATGGACACACTGAATCAACAAGTCCAATAAATAGCCACGCATATAATTTTTCATATCAACCACAAATAATCTTAAGCCATATACTTGCTGTGGTTGTAAATGGGACTTTATTTCTACACTGGGCCAAGCAGCAAGTTCTCACCCTGTGTCAGGATCATAGGCCACAAGTTGTCTGTTAAACCACTTTCTGAGCACATTCAAAAATACATGCTTGTATATCACACTTTTATTAGCTGAACAGTGCCCCTCTGGCTGTGGATGGAAGAATGTACATTTATTTGCCTGAGAAACATACACAACTCACTAATGTGTTGGGTGACAGATGCCCAACTCTAACTCAGAAACACCTATATAGAGCATATTGAATATGTATAACATATGCTCAAAAACACTTAGTAGAGAGCATATAGAATATATGTCCAAAAACAGATCCAACTGGCAAAAAACTTAACATACCTAAAGTTGAATGTACTCAGAAATTACATAATCATATTGGGTTTTGTTGGAAACATACAGCCTTCTCAGGGATGTATAGCAACTAAGTAACAATACTTCACTACTGAAGTATGTTTTAGGAGTATCTATACTTTACTTGAGTTGTTAAAAATCTATGAACTGTTACTTTTACTACGACATTTTCTCAATTAATTGCATAATTTAACTCCACTACATTTTCAATTGCCAGTATCAGAAATTGAATTTGGTCATTGACTAAGTGACTGCAACAAAATTTTGAGGAAGCCAAGCAACATACATTGATGTAGGCACCATTTTCCATTCGGACTGTGTGTGTGTGTATTTTTCCAGACATTTACTGAAGCTATATTAAAAGTAAATATGAGATACTTTTAGACCTTTACTTGAGTAACATGCTAGTCGGTGACTTCTACCAAAGTGTATTTTTGGTAGTGTACCTGTACGTTTAAACAAGGGGGACTCTCGGGTACTTATACAATACTGTGCCTTCTAAGTTCCGTGGCAGCAAGGCATCAGGGCATCAAACAAATCAAACAAATGCATAGATTTCTAGGTTCCATCGTTTAGCCCAAATAAATATATCCTTACTTCTGCTTACAACATCCAAAATTCTATGAAATTATGAAGTCAGTCGCTGCCTCCCTGCTCCCTGTTATCAATGTCCCCAGTCCTATGTGTATATGTGTTTACATTTATTCATATAGTGTGTGTATGTGTGTGTGTGCGCTTGAATGCATGTCTGTTTATGGGTATACAGTATGTATATAATGTGTGTGTGTGCATGCACATCTGTTAATGGGTATACAGTATGTGTATGGTGTGTGTGTTTGCACACGCGTCTGTTTATAGGTATATGTGAGTGTGTGTGTGTGAGTAGTATATGTAAATAGTGTGTGATTGCACATTTGCATGTTGTATTGCATAGGAACACACATTAGAATTCAAATTCCTCAATCTACACAATCTACATCAGTATGCTGAAGGATGGATCTCACAGTGTTCTCAGCAAAAGAGAGAGAATAATAGCCAATACAGCCATGTGTGAGTTTGCAGTCATTGCCTTAGCTGTGGAGAACTGAATAGCTTTCAGACTCACACCTCTTCTTGTGTATCGCGTGTTTGAGGAAGTGCAGCTCGACCACTGTACAACTGCTATAACACATCCAACCCAAGTCCTTGCAAACATGGCAAGGCCTTGCAAGTATTTCTCTGTCTCTCTGTCATAATGCTGAAACAATGCTGACAATGCTGAAATCAAGGGCCACATCAGGCCAATTTTTTTGCAGAGATGAGCACATATACACACTTGTAGAATTACTGAACATGAATCACGTCCTCGTTCAAACTTTCCTTTCCCTCGTTTGCTGCTTTATGTGAGTTGCCTTAATTCACTGTGTGTGAATTTGTTGTATTCAGTGTTGTTTTGTCTGTGGCTAAACATGGGTGCACACATTGTTAACCGCAACAAACATTCCACCAGTACAAACATTTCCACGCACGCACAAATCACATCACACAACTTTGTTTCACTTACACATGTCTGGTTTATTTTTTAAAAAAAATCATCATTACAAGCTTTGTATTTCCTCGGCAATGTCGCTTGTTTCTTGCAGGTGCTAGAGTTTAGCAAATGTTTAGCTAGCATTGTTAAAACTTATCTTACCGTAGTGGCAGCGCTTCCGCGTTCATCTAAAAGAGTGCGCCTCTGTTCTGAGGAGTATATATTCTCAGTCACGTTCGCGAGCGGGCTTGGTTGCACCCTCGCGAAATTAATTAACTGTCTGAGTGGTTAAAAGACTGATCAGTGTGCATATGCATGTTTGTTATTGTATTGGAAAAGGCAAAACCACATTCTCTGCCTTTGGTGGCAGCGGTGTTTTTCCAGTGTCAAGAGAGGGTGGCACCCAACGATGTCACAGCAGGCCAGATTGCAACCACCAGCCACGAGAAGCAGAACGGCGGCGGGTGAGTCAATGGCACACCAGATGGCAAGTGACGACGGCGACGACAGGGTTTACAGACCCCACTCTGCAGCCCCTGATGACCGGACGTCCAGGTTGGAGGCGACGCTGAGCTCCTTCATTCAAGCTCAGCAGGCCAGGGACGAACGCTGGGAACGTGAGGCGGAGCGCCAAGACCTGCGCTGGAGGTCGATGCAGCACCAGTTCCAGCAGCTCCAGATGTTGGTGAGCACTGAACACCTCAACCAGCGTCCAGCAGGTGGAGCCATGAGTCGGTCGCCAGAACCTGAACTGCCAGATGACCACAGCCCATGGCAGCAACAACCTCGTGTACGCTCAGCTAGCCCTCTGTCTGAACCGTCAAGGCCGGTGAGCGTTACACCTTCAGCCTATTGTGGGTGGAGCCCGCCCAAGATGAAGCCATACAGTGATGATGAGGATATAGAGCACTACCTAACCATGTTCGAACGCCTTGCATTGGCTAACCAGTCGCCAAGAGACAGTTGGGCTGTTTACCTCGTTCCCCTGTTGACAGGGAAAGCCCGTGCAGCCTATGTCGCGATAGACATTCATGACACCATGGACTACGCCAAGGTGAAAGACGCTATATTGGATAAATTTGAAATCGACCATGACACGTACCACCACAGATTCAGGTCGATGACTCTGATGGATGGAGAGACCGCCAGGGAGCTGCAGGCAAGGCTGTGCGACCTCTACAACAAGTGGATGCGCCCGGAGCAGAAGACCAAGGCCGAGATAGGGGACGCCATCATCTTGGAGCAGTTTCTGAGAATGCTAAACCCAGAGCTGCGGATATGGGTGAAGGAAAGGAACCCCCAGTCGTCCAAGGAAACTGCTGGCCTGGCAGAGGCCTATGTCGGTGTTCGCCGGCACAGAGGAACCATCCAGCTCGGGGCCCATGACACCACAGGGAGGCGGAGCTACGCACCACAGCGAGACCCAGCGCGTCAGCCGTCCAGTAAGTCTGTGGGTGGTGGTGGTCGTGAGTTTAGGAGGTCCTATAGCTCCCCTGTTAACCCCAACACTTCTGCAAAGCCCAAGCCCAGTGTAGTTTGCCACAACTGCGGCCAACCTGGCCACATTAATCCGGAGTGCCCCATAGTCGATGTTAGTGAAGCTAAGCTCTGCTACATACCAGACAACATGGCTCACACACCCAAGGATACACCTAGCACCACCAACTCTTTAGTACCAGTAACCATCAGGGGACGAACATGGCAGGCCCTTGTGGATACAGGTAGCAGCCAGACCTTTGTCAGGAGAGCATGTTTGGATCCTACTGACTGCACAAATGTTGGCAAGGTGAGGGTTAGATGCATCCATGGGGACGAATCAGAACATCAAACAGCAGACATTATTGAAATTGAAGGGCAGAAGTATTTGCTAACTGTTGGCATCATGGATAGTTGTCCATATCCTGTGATTTTGGGTCAGGATGTGCCTGTGTTGGTGGAATTGTTACAGCACCAGTCACCAGTACCTTCAGCCTGTGTTACTACTAGATCACAAGCAAAGACTGATCAGGCAGACAGGGAGTTGTTGGCAGAGCTGCCATTTCCTGATAGTCAGCCTAACAGCAAACTTAAGAAATCAAGGTCTGCAAGAAGGAGGGACAAAGTTTTAGGAACTCCACTGCAGGAGCAGTTGCCTCTCCCACCATTAGATGGTAGTGTGGTGGAAAGTCCTGAGTTTAAAGACTTACAGAAAGCGGACATGTCATTGAAACAGTGTTTTGAGAGAGTTGTGAGTCAGGAGGAGGATGCAAAGGCTAAAGTGTGTGGGAAGGACTGTTGATGAGGGTGAGTGAGGATGGTGAGCAGGTTGTTGTCCCTGAATCCCTAAGAGCTAAGGTTCTTCACCTTGCTCATAGTGTGTCTTGGTCAGGCCATTTAGGGCAGCAAAAGACACTGGCTCGAGTAGCCAAACGCCTCTACTGGCCCAAGGTGTATCAGGAGGTAATGCAATACTGCAAATCTTGTCCCACTTGTCAGCTTACATCACACACACACAGAAGTACAAAAGCACCCCTCATCTCCATGCCCATTATTGACACACACTGCACCAGGATAGCCATGCAAGAGCAGAGGAGGTCACCGTTACATATTGGTAATCTGCGATTATGCTACCCGGTATCCTGAGGCCTACCCCCTACGAAATGTCAAGTCTAGACAGGTGCCCAATTGTCTAATACAACTCTTCTCACGCATAGGGATTCCCAGTGAGACCATTACTGATCGGGGAACAAATTTTAACTCTAGGTTCATGAAACAAGTCTACTCTCTGCTGGGCATTAGGCCTATTAGAACCACGCCATACCACCCACAGACTGATGGGCTGGTTGAACGCTTCAACCAGACCCTCAAAGCCATGCTGAGGAAATTTGTGAGTGACTCTGGCGCTGAATGGGACCAGTGGCTGCCGTATCTTCTCTTCGCTTACAGGGAGGTCCCCCAAGCATCAATAGGCTACTCTCCCTTTGAGCTGCTCTATGGACGGCAAGTGAGAGGCCCCCTGGACGTTCTCAAGGAGGCGTGGACAGGAGAAGGACCAGTACAGCAGACCGGGGTAGCAGAGTATGTGCTCAAGATGAGGGCCAAGCTTGAGGAGCTGCGCAGCCTGGCCCACGACAACCTGGCCCAGGCCCAAGCACAACAGAAGACATTGTATGACCGGACCGCCCGGAGCTGCACCTTCAACCCCGGCCAGAAGGTCCTGTTGTTACTCCCCTCGTTAGGCAGCAGTTTGCTGACAAGGTGGCAGGGACCCTTCGAGGTGCTGGCAAAGGTGGGCCCGGTGACCTATGAACTGGCTATGCCTGACCGACGCAGGCCTAGGCAAAAATTTCATGTCAACCTGCTGAAAGAATGGGTGCCGCGGCTGGACACTGCCAGCCATCTGAACTGGGCCCGGGTGGTGGAAGAGGAGGAGGAGTCGAAGGAGCAGTACTTCCCCACTAGTGGAGGCCAGACCCCTTTCCCTCCAGTGCAGCACCTGTCCAGTCAACAGCAGAAGGACTTGCTGCAGATCATCCCCGAGGGTCTGTTCAGTGAGGAGCCAGGACAGACGACGCTCATCATCATTATTCCGGCATTCTCCAGCCGTGCCGCCTCGCTCACCAACCTGACACGTAAGAGCAGCCCCAACAAGGTCATATGGACTGCTGAGAGTCAGAAGGCTTTTGTGGATTTAAAGGACTGTCTTTGCAATAGCCCGGTGCTACAGAGTCCCAACTTTGACCTCCCTTTTACGGTACAGACTGACGCCTCAGGGTTGGGCCTAGGGGCTCTACTTTTGCAGGGGGACGGGGAGGACCGTAGGCCGGTGCAGTACATCAGCCGTAAGCTCTTTCCCCGGGAGACCAGGTACTCCACGGTTGAAAAGGAGTGTTTGGCCATCAAGTGGGCTTTAGACAGTCTGAGATATTATTTGCTTGGGAAACAGTTTGTTTTAGAGACTGATCACCGCGCACTTCAGTGGCTAAACCGCATGAGGGACAGTAATGCCCGGGTGACACGGTGGTACCTCTTATTGCAGCCATACAGTTTTACCATCCGGTATAAGGCCGGGAAGGACAATGTGACAGCTGGCCTCTTGTCCCGCCTCCATGAGGAGGTCCAAGCTTAAGGAGGGGGGGTGTGTGATGCTGCGCAGGGTGAGCGCATCATCACGGCGTCTGAGGCAACCGCCATTCGGCACATGCAACGCCATGTCCTCGTTCAAACTTTCCTTTCCCTCGTTTGCTGCTTTATGTGAGTTGCCTTAACTCACTGTGTGTGAATTTGTTGTATTCAGTGTTGTTTTGTCTGTGGCTAAACATGGGTGCACACATTGTTAACCGCAACAAACATTCCACCAGTACAAACATTTCCACGCACGCACAAATCACATCACACAACTTCGTTTCACTTACACATGTCTGGTTTATTTTTTTTAAAAAAATCATCATTACAAGCTTTGTATTTCCTCGGCAATGTCGCTTGTTTCTTGCAGGTGCTAGAGTTTCAGCAAATGTTTAGCTAGCATTGTTAAAACTTATCTTACCATAGTGGCAGCGCTTCCGCGTTCATTTAAAAGAGTGCGCCTCTGTTCTGAGGAGTATATATTCTCAGTCACGTTCGCGAGCGGGCTTGGTTGCACCCTCGCGAAATTAATTAACTGTCTGAGTGGTTAAAAGACTGATCAGTGTGCATATGCATGTTTGTTATTGTATTGGAAAAGGCAAAACCACATTCTCTGCCTCCTGCTGTACTCGTGTGCCATCACTCCAAGACCTCTCGACATTCTACTTTCCAACACTGCTTAACTGATTATTATTACATGTTAGCGCATCTCTAGCGAGAGCACCACTATTCAACAACAATTCTACACCTGTTCTACAGTTCTACACCTGTTATTTTCTGTTCCTTTCTAGTCATAACATTTTCAATATTAGTGTCTGAATTCTGAATATTCTGAATAAGTTTAAACATTTCTACTTCCATACCACATTCTGCATTGTCATTCTCATAACACATATTCATTTACTCCAAGAGGGACTTTTTTTTTTTTTTTTTTTTGACTTTGCCTCCATGGGCCGGATCAAAGGCTTTGCCGAGCCGGACGTTCTTCATCCCTGTGCTAAGAGAAAGTGTGTGTGTGTGTGTTTGTCTGCGTGTATGGTGTATGTGTGCGTGTGTGTGTTTGCATGAGTGTCTGCTCATGGGTATATGTGTATAGTGTGTGTGTGCGTGTGCATGTATGTGAGTAAGACTAGTATGTGGTATAGAGTTTGACTGCACATTTGCATGTTGTATTGCATAGGACCACACATTAGTTTTCATATCCTCAATCTACACTATGGGTGTAAACATGTGTTTTATCAAGCCACTGGTACATAACACCTGTGATTAAAAAAAAAGTGGAGTGGCGTGGAAATATACTGAAGGATGCTATGGAATCCATCGTACACAATATACAGTACCAAAAATAAAATAATCCAATCCAATTATAAATAAGCCATCGTAAAAGATTTAGCCTTTTAAAGTTTAACCTGTATATTGGCAATGCAGACAAACTGACAGTGTGGTCAGCAAAAGAGAGAGAATAATAGCCAATACAGCCATGTGTGAGTTTGCAGTCATGGCCTTAGCTGTGGAGAACTGAATAGCTTTCAGACTCACACCTCTTCTTGTGCATCACGTCTTTGAGGAAGTGCAGCTCGACCACTGTACAACTGCTATAACACATCCAACCCAACATGGAAAGTATCTCTCTACCTCTCAATGATAATACTAAAAGAAAGTGTGTGTGTGTTTGTATTAGGTTGCCATTATTGGTTGTATTTGGTTTTGTGTTATTACTTCCCTATGCTTACATTGTTTAATAATTACAGTTTTATTTAGTCTGTGCATATGTATGCAACCATGCTAATTGGCCTCCTCCTCATCTTTACACAATCCTATGATGTCAGAGGACAAAATATAGACAACTACACAAGATGATCAGGAGTTTTAGAAGTATGTTGTGTAATGTACATATGTGTAATATGTCCAGAAAAGTGAAACTACTTCATAGGTGTGAGATTATCTGAAAATAATATTTTAAATATTTAAAAATATTTACATATTTTAAACAGTACATCACAATAGGAAATTTGATCAAGCAGTGGTATAACACTAATTATTACTCAGTATGATGATGTTGATGCACTGTTACAATACGATTGGAATACAATATTTGATCCCTGTACTTCATTTTTTCCACATGTTGCTTTAGTTTGAATGTACTTATGTGTGTGTGTATTTCTGTGTGCCTGTATTGTGCTTAACTGATATTTACTGAACAGGATAAATGCATCTGCTTTATGAAGAATTCACACCTAGGTCTGAACTATCAAGCCATTTATACACACTATGTGTGCGAACATATGCTATATGAAGCTGTTTGTACATAACACCTCCTTATCTCACTATAGACTTTACACAGACTTAGACTTTGCTTGCCTGCTTCTCAAAACAAGAGCATCTTTGTTCGCGAAAGTGTGTTCTATTTACAGAATGAGCGCTTTAAATGTGCAATATAAGACTACTTGCACGAACTTCAATACACTCAAACCCCCAAAAGTCATAAATAAATGAGCTGCTGTCTTTGTTATGGTGAAGAAAAGATGCAATGGGTCTTCTGCTAATGAGATGGTAAACTCTACAAAGATAGCCTAAACACTTCTTAACTTCAACTGTCAAATCTGCAGATCCTGTCTCTGCAAACCAAAAACAAAACTCCTTTTGCGAGTGCGGGAGCCACAGATAGCCAGGCTAGCGTTGCTTAGTGCTCCCTCTCAATTTCTTTTAGCTCCACCATTGCGTTGTGAGCCAGGCGTAGGCTTCGGTTCACACCGTCTTTGAGCTGGGGTGGGCCAATCAGTGAACAGAGGGAGCGATAACGTTGAATTCAAACAGTACATTCCAGGGGTCAAGAGCGCGCAGGTTAGCTATTGGAAAAAGGGTTTACTGTCTCGATGCGACTACATTGGTTAAAAAAGGATAAATAAATAAAATACATCTGTGGTCTTGCAAGTAACAAAGTGTAAACAACACACTGCCAATGATAGGTACAATGTATCAGTTTCAATATGACAAAGCCATAAAAAACTGCAGATGATCAGAATTACTATTTGCTGTACATTGTAAAATAACGTTTCAACAGTGTGGTGGCCAATGTTTTATAACAGTATTCTGTATTTGTACATACAGTATAATGACTCAGACTATGAACTACTGCCTAATTGTTGACTATTCAACAGAGAATCTGAACATTGAATAACATGGCATAATTGTTTGTTTTATATTGTAAAAACAGACAATTTTACACAATCAATTGCATGGATGGATGAAAGTGTTTGCCCTTTGTTTGACGTATGACAAGTTCAAGTTCAGATGGCGTGCATGAGGGTTGTGAAAATTTAAGTCATAGTTTTGAGATTCCCAATCCTGATCTGAAAAAAAAAAAAAAACTAACTGAGAAAGAAAGGACCATGTGATGCCATATTCAGCTTCTTTAATATAATGTTTTTATATGTTCCTATCTAAAGACGGAGATCTCCCTAATGGTTAAAGCCATTGCCATCACAAATAATTACTAAGGCACCCTTGATGTGTAATAAATATTTACCAAACAAAATACTAACGATGCTTATTAATGTCACAATTTTACCTTTTATAGACATAGAGCAGTGGTTCCCAAACTTTTCATTGAGATTCTATATCCTACCACATACCCCCTGCACCATAGACAGCTTGCTATTATAATTATTTTTTATAATTATTTTTTAATGTATTTATATTTTTCTAATTATTATTGCTGCATATACAAAATGTGAAGTCATATTGATATACAGGCTACCATGTAGTGGCAATTGCGTTGTATTGGGGACAATTTGAGTGCAAGATCTTTGTCCACATATAATCTGTACCTGAACTTCATGTTGGTGAGACCTGAGAATCTAGTCACAGACTTTTTCTTGTGCACACCCTTGAATTGATCCCCAGGGGTACTCGTACCCCAGTTTGACAACCACTTTATAGAGGAAGCGCAGTGGCCAGTGGCATATCTGTAAATCTATAATCGTGGTGGGGTGGTGAGGAGTGGTTTACTGCATAAGGCTCCTCCTTAGAGATGGGCAGTATTTCTTGTAAGAGGTTGGTCTGTAGAGAGCTCTATAAGTCCTCGACACTCTCACCTCATCCAGTAGAGCAGCTCAGTTAGGCTGAGTCTAGGTCCCAGCTCAGCTCGGACCAGTGCTACTGCGCACTGAGCCCAACTCAGCTCTTTAGTGCTGTGACTGAAGCTAGCTGCTGCAGCCCTCTGAGGCAGCACCATCAACATGGTATGTAGTCCCACTAACCCAGGGAACTAAGGTTTAGACAGGTTAAGAAAACAATCCTTGTTAGAACATTCTCAGTATGCAAATTGCTGCGTGTGTTTCCATCTCTGTGTTTGAGTGTGTGTGTGTGTCTGCATGGAAACTTTTGCTAGTATGTGTATATCTTTTCTGCTATCTGTTTCCTATGCAGATGTAGCTTTTGGGCCAGTGATGGATAAGACTAAAAGAGGTTTTAATTGAATAACATCTTGTCGCTTGTGTAGGTGTGTGCCGGTGGACTCCTCCTGCTCTCTCTCCTCTCCTGTGGGTTTAGAGGTGTTGAGGGCCGGCACAGTCTGTACCCAAACACCCTTCTTCAGATCCAGCAGTTAAAGGCGTGAGTTGTCTAACAGATGTATTGAATATCGGTGGTGGCTGCCAACGTTGTGTTCTTGAGCAAAGCGCAGTGAGACAACTTGGAAGATAAAAACACACACAAGTCTATGTACAAACTTTTTCACTCAAATCTGCTAGCTTTCAGTCATCAGCAAGTAAGCTTGAGTAAAAAAAAGTGTGTGAGTGTGCAGCCTAATAATGATTAACGAAATCTAGCAGGTGTTTTTTTTAATATAGTGTCTTACTAGTGTTATGTATTACCACCATACAGGTAATCAGGATGACAAAAATAGACAAGAGAGGATTTTACTGTGATATGATCATTCTGTCCCACAGGTATAAACCAGAGGGCAGAAGTGAAGACCAGTTTGCTGTTGCTGTGGACGAGGCTGAAAACTCATTCTCAAATCCTAACACGGATCTCCTTAGCGCTGATGATGCTAAACAAGAAAAGACATATGCAGATGACCTCATCATTGTTGCCAGTCCTAGACTAGACCAAAGTGCTGTGGTCCCCGCTGATTCTGAGAACATGCTGGTGCAGCAGAACAACCTGAAGGAACTCCTATCCCTGGGAGATGAAGACCTTGATGAGGATGCCAAGAGGCGTCGGAAGAAGAAGCGCTCCAAGAAGAAGAAGAAGAAGAAGAAAAGCAAGAAGAAGAAGAACAAGAAACAAAAGAAGAAGAAGAAGAAGAAAGACAAGAGTCACCATTTTATTCCAGACCACCACCATAATGATGATGATAACAACCATGACAACAATGATGATAACAATCACCATGATGGCAATGACAACAATCATCATGATGATAACAACAACAATGATGATGACAACCACCATCACCATGGTGATGACTACAATAACCATCATAGAGAATCAGCTGTGGTGTTGGATCTAAACTCTTTGGCAAAAATCATGCAATTTTTTTAGCCCAAATGAGCATATTAAAAATTCCTAGTCTTAATTGAATGTCAGAAACATTCAAATACAAGGAAAGTTACTTTTACTGTTACTGTTACTTCTTTAGTCTAGCCCAAAGTGTTTTTCATCAAACTTTTTTCGGCAAGACTTTAGATTAGGGTGCACATATTCTCCATTAACTAGCATCTTATTAACATGCAAATTAATAACATACTAACCATTTGTTAGTCATTACAAGTAGTTTAATAATACCTCATTCTACAGGATCTTATTCTACCCATAGTGGACCATTAAGTAGACTTTCTCCAATATAAATTCCTAATTACTGTTTATTCATAGTAAGTAAGATTGTTACATGTGAATTATGATAAGATGCTGTTAATGGTTAATATGTGTACTCTAATCTAAAGTGTTGGCCTTTTTTCTTTCTACAGATTAACAATTTCAGTCTTTCCAACTTCATGTCCTAAATTATACCAATGCTGTTTTTTTTTGTTAACAGACTACTTAATATTTGCTGAATAAATTGCTTAGCACCAATAAAATATGTCTTTTGTGCTGTGTTTTGGAAGAAAGTAATAGAATTTTGGGTCTGTACCTTTGTCTATGGATATAAACATGCAACAATGTTGCTTTGGATAAAAGCGTCTGTCAAGTACAAATAAACATAAACATAATGATAATAAACAAACACACAAACAAACAAACAACACATTTCTGCTCTGTAATATATTATGGGTTTTTTTTGTTTGTTTAGTAATAAACATTTTGTAGAGGTTATATACTGTATGTTCCCTGAACAGTGAGCCTATGATGAATGGAAATGATCATGACCAAATTAATGGCTGTTAGCCCAAATACTCCACTTTGACGTGGTTGCCTAAATAGACTACTCCCCGATTTATCCCTCGATACCTTTTATGTTGTTCTTACCTTGCCCAGTAGGCTACTTCACGAGTCAAAGCCCTACCAAAAACATATAGGCTACAGCGAACGCCTAAACTAATCTAAAGTAGCCTAGTGCTTTCTGACCAGCGGCAGTTCTAGCTTCAAAGTAATGTGTGGTGTAGGCTACTTGATTTAGCCACATGCTATAAGCTTACACGCCTTTAACTTTGTAAACTGAAAGTTAAAGTGCGCTATACCTACTCGCGCCTCTTCTCCGATTTACTTCTCTGTGCAATTGTCTAATATCGTCTTTCTCCGATATTAGACGTGCCATGAAGACTAGCATTAGATGAGTAGAGTTTAAATACACGTTTACGTAGTTTTAGCCAGAAAGAGATCTGTTTTTATCCTCTCCTCTCAAGATTTACACAACCAGACACTCACGTCAAGTAGGATTTCGACGACGTTCAAGCATTCAAATCTCGCCCCATCATGCACTGCAGTTGTTGGAAAAATAATTTACTTATAACTTATTTCTAATACAAACATAACAGTAGGCTATAGTTAAACTACAAAGCATTACTAATTCTATTAACCAATTTAGCGCCTATCACATTTTTCAACATAACGTGAGATCCAATGCTGTAATTACTAGTCAACATGAAAGGCAATAAATGGATTGCATTTATCTAGCGCTGAGTAATTCCTATGGAAGACTCTATCTCCATCTGCTGGCGATAGGGTGTAAATTCTGCTCCCAGTTTCAAGCCAAGAATCACCTTGTGTGTTGGTCGGTCTTTGCTACAGTTTTTCTCGGTCTCTTTTGTGCATTTCTCCAATCATTAATGTCAGCAAAACAGAATTTTTCCAAAAAGTTTGTGAAAACGGCAAAACACAGTGGCTCCCGTGCAAAAGCTCATAGCCCACTCAAAATTCTTAGTATATGTCTTGAAGACAAATATTTATGCTAATGAAACTCAGAGCAGTACTGTTTCTAATCCTAGTGCTGTTTCTGGATATGCTCCTTCTACTGACTCCTATTTGGAATACCCCCCCGGTAATCTTCTACATAAAATGCTCTTTCATTGAAAAATAACGGAAGCGTCACTGCACAAAGCATCTGTGGATGTCATCTGCGCTTCATCCAGGACTTGTATAAGAGGCAATGAATCAGGAAGGCCAAAAGAATCAGGAAGGACCCCAGCCATCCTAGTCATGGGCTATTTCAGCTGCTACCATCTCGCAAGCAATACTGTAGTCTTAAGACTCGGAACACCAGACTCCAGAACAGGTTTTTCCACCAAGTGACAAAGCTTATGAACAATGAAACAATGACAGACAGCCTAAGCTCATGCCTGTCAGTCTTTTTACTACAATGCTTTACATTTTTTCCCTCACATACACACACATACTCTCTCTCTCTCTTTCTTCTCTCTCTCTCTCTCTCAATACTCAACTTCCTTTTTATTTATAATTTATTTTTGAGGAGCAAAGACACAATAATTTTACCTTCTTATACTAGTATAAGGAGACAATTATACTAGTATATGAGATGTAATAAAGACTATCTTGAATCTGGAATCATAAATATATAGGTTAAATGCATATTTGCCAGTATTTTGTATGGCAGCAAGTAAATCGATTACACACTCATTGCTTCATAAAACTGCTGTTACAGACTCAAAGGTCAATGTCTTGCTGGCATAAACATGTCTATTGGCATTATACATGACAAACTGTAAGCTTGGACAAAGAATGTTTGGCATTCTACAGTAGAATCGTTGGGCTTAGGTATGAACCAGAGCCATTCTCTGGTATGAACATGACACAATAATGACATGATGTATCAGTATTATGAAATCATTAAAGCATTGTAACTTTTCAAGACTCCAGTTTTGACTCTGTTCATTTCTGATATATAGGGCAACCATAGAAGACAACATTTTTCCCTTCTCCAAATGCTTATATTTCTAAACAAAGTGCAAAATATATAAAGTGAGGTAAGTGTTGTGTTTTACTGAGACCTTCCTTTAGGCCTAATATTTAATTAAAAATGATTAATTTAACCCATAATTAATGTGAAATGATATTGGAAGAACAATAGACTAATTTGTAATGCAATATCAATTTATTTTTGCAACTACTGTTAGACATGAATAAAAAGATCATGTTAATAAAAAGATAATATCATTAGACGTGAATAACAAGTTTATGTAGTTAATGTTGATATTAATAACATCAGCAACATCAGCATTTTCCTGGATTAGAATATATTATGCACCTTTTAGTCATGCTAAAAAATATGTTTCAGCAGACCATGTAAAAACAGTTCAATATGTATTTTCTGTTTGTTTGTTTATTTGTGATCCTAGAAAACAATGAGGCCCAGTGAGGGGGCCATCCAAAAGGAAGTGAGCAGCACCTTTGATGCTGGAAAAGTTTCTTTAAATTGGCTTACAGTGTAATTATTAAGAACAACCAGAGATGTACTTCAGTTACACTGCATCCAATTGAATATAATCAAAAACGGCGATCCAAATGCAAAAACAGTATGCATGTTTACCTCTGCCAGCTAACCTTACCTTGGCTCCTTCTCGGGCTGTTTCATTTGTCCGTGAGGCATCGCTGAAGAGAGATCTGCCTACACCCTCCATCACGCCACCATATGAGTTTTCATTTCTCTGTAAATACCTTAACGACCTCTCAGAGACGTATGATTATTTTTTGATTCCATAACATTGTTTGGATACTGTTTGCTCATACTTCTTCTTTTTCAATAGGGACTGGGCTGTGTTCTGTGAGGCAACGGCTGATCCTGTGAATATCTTCAATGCTATGTTACATATATTCCTCATAATTAGTCGGTGCAACAAAAGTTTGATAACAAAAGTATGATAATGTTATTTTCACCCCACAGGTGACAAAACTGATGAGTCATGTGAGAGAGTGCCATGACATATCTTCTCCCAGCACTCATGAAGATGTTGAAAGAGGATCCACAACAATTCCTGTCTGTCCAAGAGAACATTCAACGTGTTGAGCCTGCTTGCTCTTGTCCAAAATCAAATGTGGCATTCATTGAACATTGACATGACGTGGTCGTAATCAAGGATGGGGTTCTTACCAGAATCATTTCAAAAGCGAGAAACATCTGTTGCTTCCGTACATCCAGCCATCCCTCACTTTCCTCAAAAACAAGGTATGTGGCACATTGCAACTAGGCCACGTTCTGTGAATTAATATTACTGGAATGCACTGGTAAAGCTCAAAAGTTGATGGCCCATCATGCTATGTAGAATTCAGGCTTAAATTAGATAGTATGCTTTCTTTAGGTCCTAATGCACACTGCTGCAACAACTTGGCATCACAAAGGAGCAGGTACAAACCAATGTAGAGGAGATCTTGAGGACACTTGGTGTGATGGGATCCACCGCTGGCTCAGAGAGTTTAAGTGCTGACATCGCTAAGGAAGTAGTGATGAGGATCAATTCCACTTTGGTGGAGAGGAAGCGTTCAGTTTCACTTGGGTCAGATGTGTCTGCTATCAAGCTAACCAAGAGTGTTAACAAGCTGATTGAAGATGTCAGTCTCAAGATGAGTGGAAATGTAGAGATGCCTGTAAAGGTTCTTACAACAGGCCAGATCAGCAGTTCTCAGACAGCGATCCATTCATCCCTGACTTCAGCTATAGGAGGAGCTATAAAAGCAGTCATCAACCACATGGAGTCCTATTTGGTTGATAACAACAAAAACACACCTGCAAAAAGGTGGCTAGCTACGATCAAAAAAGTGTTGATTTTTCAGTGCAGTTCCTTAAACATTTGCTCAATGAATGCCAAAGATCAAACACCTGAGCAAATTAAGAAGGCAGTTTCTACAGAAGAATGTGAAGATAAGGCCAAGAAATCAGTTAGTGATGTTTGCATCAGGAAAGATTTTAACTCTACTCCCTCAACGGATAGCAGTTTGCATCCAAGTGACATTGCAACTTCCCATGGCAGAGCAGTGGAACATATCTGTGATTTGCCTGTTTTCTGTTATATATTCATTGAGGAGACTGCTGCCAGTGTCATTGAGACATTTGTAGCGACCATAAAGATGGCAATTCAGTCTTCTAAGGATATAACTAAGTCTTTGAGCAATGATGAAGCAGAACTGAGGACTTCAACAGATACCCTCGTAGTTGACAACAGGGGAAGAACAGGCAAGGTGCAGATAGCTGCAACAAAGATTTATATAAATTTAAAGATGGTACTAAAGGACTTTTTTGGACATCTACAAATATCAGGTCTCCAAGCACACTGCAACAGCGACCCAGTTCTTCCACTGTCAACAGCACTGAGCTCTGCTGAACTTCGCACGACGCACAGCAATGTAGACTTTCTTTTTAACCCATATCAACTTGATTCCTGCACCAAGCATGTGTTAAAAGCAGTGATTTCTGCCTATCTGGCTGGCAGAGGTCAAGATTCACCTTTGCCATCTGCCAACAGAAGTTTAGAAGACAACCTCTTGTTCTGACTTAGTGATATGGCTTCATCCAGCTTCTCCTTTTTCACTGAGGTTGATTTTCAGAAATACTGGTCTACCTTGACAGAGGATGACATACATGAAGTGATGTAGATTAAATGCTTGAAGAGATTATGTAGTGTGGAATTCCAAATGAAAGCATTTGAGGCAGTGATTGGCATTGTTATTGCCACAACTCTCTGCAATCCTCCTCTGTTAATGAGATGGATGCCTTGCCAGATATGCCATGGGCTACGTTCACCTCTGAAGACCTGGATTTGGTTGCCGGAGACATTGTTGACCAGTTTTTGACTGACATGAAGATGAGCACTGAGTCCCTGAAGCAGAGCACAAAAGACAACCAAATGTAGTTTGGAGAACAAACAGCCTGAGACTCAGGCAGCTGAAGGCTCCAGCTCCACTGGCACTGATGACATTGTCACGCCTTTGACTGAGGTCATCCAAAAACTGTTCAGCAACATTAAAACCAGAGTTACAAAAGATGTGTGCCATGTTCTCCAGACAGCTCGAAAAATCATGGGTCAGTCCTGTTCTCTGGCTGCAAACTCTACTGCATCAGTTGTGGTTGTTGAAGTTGTTGGAGGCATACAGACGCTGCTGGATTTCCAATCCAGTGATACTATGGACCAAACTACCCTGGATGCCAAAGGGAACAAGGAGAGGGTGTCATTAAAAGCATCTGAAACAACTCAGAAAAGTCCAGAGGATTTTAATGTTATCTGGACAACCTGTTTGAAGATGTTGGAAGGTCTACAGGGGAAGCTTCTGGATTTCTTCACCAAATGCCAACAAGTTGGCACTGAACTAAAAGGCAATACCAACACATATGCCAAAAAAGTAATTATTGCCGTCCTTATCTGCATTAAGAAGGGCCTTCCGAAGTCAAAGGGTCTAGACAGATCAGAGGACGCAGAGATGATTACTGACATCTTAAATGCAATGATTATAAACATTGGTGTCGACGATGATCAAGAGCTTATTGCAGTAGTAGAGATAGCTGCCTCCTCCTCATCACATTCAAATGTAAGTGGATGGTCAGAAAACAGCGACAAGGTTTTACCTGTTTCCATTTCTGAGCTCACAGCTGATGGGACCATTATCAAACACACATACATCGATATGAGTGACCACACCCAGTGTAGACCACCTGCAGGTATCTCCAGAGAAACCATTGAAAAGATCGTCAAGACTGTTGATTTGGAACAAGTGTCTGGGTCATCCTCACAGCATGGAGATCTCCACTCAGTTGCGGTCAGGCTGGACAAATCTCTATTCAGCAGCTCACTCTCTGATGACCTCACTGGGAGGGTTCATGGCCTATTCAAGAAGAGCAGCAGAAGGACCATGAGCATGTCTACCTCAGATACAGAGCTGCTGAACACTGGGAAAGGTGAAGTTATGAGGAAGCGCATTGCCTCTCAGTTTGTGCACACCTATGCTGAGGAAACCTTGAAGCACTTCCTTCTCCCAAGCTTTAAGCTACCTTCTCCCTACAAAGAAAAGCCAGACTCCTTGGTTCCAGCATCCACATCAGCCTCACAGATACTGACTGACCTTCTAAATCTGCTGACTGAAGCGATGGTCAAGGATGTGATGGCCAGTTTTTCTCAGTCTGACATATATTGAGAGGATCATGCACCACAGGCGAAGGAGAGGAGGTGAATCAGGAGGGGGATCCTAAGATTCCTCCCAAGAATTCCTAAGGTCAAGATATTCTTTAAGGTAAAAATTTAACCTATAATTAGATATGTTCTAATTGCTTTAATATGAATTTAATATTCACTACTCTAAAACACCCAATTCTAAAGTATTTTAGAGTATTTTATTTATTTTAATGTATTTCACACAGAAAACCAAATCAGCAGCCGATGCCCCATCCTTGAATAAAAACATGACTGATACTGATATCAGGAGACCAGGCTCTTGTGCTGAAGGATGCTTAATTTCACAAACCATTCATTTACTCACTAAAACAAGCACTCTCTCAAACACACATACAGACTGCATTATTGTCATGCTTTTGTAACGGAGTGAATAAAATTGTTCTGAGAATATTAGTTAAATCCTGCATAAAGGGATTGAGACTTTTATTTTATATATTTTTTCGTACAGTTGTGCATTGTGGGATGCCTGCTGCAGGTAGGCTGGGCTATTGTGGGTCTCCGAATAAAGTTTTGAAAAGTAATGTTATTATTTTATACATGTTCCACGTTTCCACATTTAAGTGTAATGCATAAGGTCAGCAATAAATCGCCTTTGCGCGAAGGTTTACGCTGTATTGTAGTGTTTATTTCATTTTGTATTTTCGTTTGACCTTGACATCTGTTTGTATTGGAAAGATACATCTTTAATGTAATAATTGTTTTACTTAGGCGGACCCATGAATTACCATCCACATTGCTTGTGTCTGGTCAACCCCAAATGCAGGTAACCAATCATAATTACAGTTGGAATTGTTTATTTAATGTACGTTCTAAGTTTACCCCGTGCCTTGCTAACATTCGCGATCCAGAATGTGACTAGCCTGGAATTCGACTACTGTATTCTAGTTGCAATACCAGTCGTGGCCACATGAGTGGAGTCATTAGTTTTGCATGAGCGCTGTTTGCGCAATCTTTATACTGAAAATGGATGAGGCAGTGTTTCTCTTGTATGACAAGTATTCTCCGCATTGCATTTACGCTCACCTATTCACATTCATGTTGCATAATACACTTTTCCCTTTTGGAATTTATTTTGTTTATATGTTATGTTAATGTTAGGAGATTTAGCATAGTAGCCTACAGTAGCAGCAGAAGGAATTGGTATTACCATATGTATTACCATACCAATGTATTACCATTCACATTGCTTGTGTCTTGTCAACCCCAAATGCAGGTACAATAAAGAAAACTTCGTCCACCTTGGAGTCTCTTATTCAACACACAACGCAGAGCCACAGTAGAAAGACCAGTCACACTTTAAAGCTAAGCTTTTCTGTGGTTGCAGACCTTTGCAGTCCATTATAATCTAAAATAAAACAGAAAAGACTGTAAACACACAAGGTTGAGTCACACATTCTCTCTCTCTCTCTCACACACACACACACACACACACACATACCTGCACACAAAAGGGGCTTTTTTCAGACTGAATAAAAGAAGAAAAATCTGTTGAAATGTTAACACTGATTCAGTACCCAGGGTATATGTACTTGCAAAGACTCACAATAACTAAATAACAAAAGCTAAGGCATAAAAGACTATGAAAATACATGCATTAAGTCATGTAGGAGCGCACGTTGGCTAATCAGTTATGTAATGGTGGGAATTTTAGCTCACAAAGACGACCATCACAAACAACAAGAAGATGCCACCCTCTACTGGCTGTTTTCTGTTCTGCAGTCAGAGACTTACTGAAGAAGACTTACGTGTGGTGAGCTCACACTCGCAGAAGGAAGAACACGTTTGCACTTTGATTAGGAGGGCGGGCTTGCCGGACTGAGTGTATCATAGACAAGTTGCGTGGTCTTTCAACTAATCACAACACAAAAGGATAAAGAGTGCTGCAGAGGACTGGCCGCGGACGGAAACCAATCTGTGTCTTTTGGAATGGCAGACCTCTGTGTTTCTCTTTTCCTGCTGGCAGGAACCGTGTTTCTGAGCGAAGTGGCTAGAAGGTCTGCAGTTAAAATTCGCTAAGTTGGATTATTGTCTGTACGTGTTGGAAATCATTTCGACCTTCCAGCTCTGCGTTTGTATGCACAAGTTGAAACTGTTGGGCGAAGTGGGCCGGGTAGAACCGCAGGTCGGGCTGACCCTCACATATCTCATCACTGTGGTCCATGCTCTGACGTTCCATGGAGCCATCTGCAACCCCTCTGGCACCAGGCACATGTTTTTCGGAGGACACTCACCAGTAGATGTGCAGTAGCGCGGATTCTGTGCCAATTTCTTGCTGCTATGGTGGCACGCTGTGTTGTGCCTTATGTGTGGGCACTGGGTCTGTCTGATTTGCACACTAGGCACAAACTGTTCGGATTTAAATGCATCAGTCCGATTAATGCTCCGCTTTTAAAGGCCACTGCAGTCGAGCTGGGATGCGCTTTCGCCGTGCACTCCGCTGCTACACAGATGCAAAAAGCCGATGACAAATACAAAATCCATGCAATAGCAGCTGTAATCAAAGTTCAAAGTTGCTTTTATTGTCAATTTCTTCACGTGTACTTGACATGCAAAGGAATCGAAATTACGTTTCCCACTGTCCCAAAGCGTGTACGTGGACAACAGTAAAGTGCAGATGCACAACAAGACACGACAATTCTAGTCCTAGTTTGTATAAATAGTTGTATAAAGTGCAAATAGCTTAAGGCTACTTTTGCCTAGTACTACTGCCTAACATAACCGGTATGACAAGACAAGACATAGAGTACCCTAAGTACACTACTAATGTAGCAGGGCATGACAAGAGGGCTATTGATTTATTCACACTACATTTCCCGTTTAACAATAACACAAATGACTACAATAAGAGACGTTTTCTATTTTAGCCATGCTGAAAATAATATGTTAAAAATGGGCCCCAGCAGACTCACGCAAAAGTCTGTTGATTTCAATTACACAGGATGTGATGTTAAGAGTCCAGGGGATCAGGTTCTTTTGGAGAAAGTGATATAGGAGCACCCAAAGCGCTTCACAATGTATGCCTCACAATCACCCATTCACACATCGGCATCAGAGGCTGTCATGCAAGGTGCCAATCTGATCCCTGGGAGCAATTTGTGGTTCAGTATCTTGCTCAGGGACTCTTCGATGGGGTCAGGTGGAGCGGAAACGGCACCTCTACCACCTGCACCACCCCCCAAGTAACAGAAGTGAGCTGACACCTGCTACACTGAGTGCCCATAAAATATGTGTAGCTGCAGATACCCCATTTGCAGTTAAACACAATACCTCCTTGTTAACAGGCCTAGATTATTGGGAAGGCATGCCATCAATTAGTGTTCAATGACTGAAGTTGCTATATGTCATCGACTAAACAGTGGAGACTATCATGGTCTATGTACAACGGTGGTTGTAAAGTTTTGGGAAAATATTCGTATTTTGGCTGCTACGCAGTTTAGTTGATATATCATAATTGTCAGCTTAATGCTGACTTCCATCTTCATTTGGGAAATAAATAGCAAATGTGGTTAGAGAGAAATACAGGCGCGGTTATCTGTGACTCCAAATTTACAGTAATGAAAACGCCACTGCATTGCAGGATTTAGCCACTAGATGGGAGTAAAGGATGGCTATGGATCGGTGAGAAGGACTTCAACCATTACAATAATATCTGACTAATTATTATTAGGTAAATCTCTTCAAATCTCCCATTGAAATGGCCTTGAAGATTTTGTTACATGGGAATTATAGGCAACAGACAGACAGAACATACTGACAGACAGACCATACACACATAATAATATATTTCTTACACTCGTCCACAAGATGGTTTATATAACTGCCATGACTCTGTTATCACCCATAGAAATGGAATACTGTTTTCTGATTGGCTGACAGGGTGTGTGTTAGGGAGTAAGGGATAAC
Organism: Tenualosa thibaudeaui; assembly: GCA_027481765.1. Lineage (NCBI taxonomy): Eukaryota > Metazoa > Chordata > Actinopteri > Clupeiformes > Clupeidae > Tenualosa > Tenualosa thibaudeaui. Next base: position 743,837 of record JAIFZK010000130.1, on the reverse strand, counting down.
GTTCTGCAAGGCAATCATTATCATGCAGTCATTATTGATAACGTTTTGCGTAGTACAGAAATTGAACAGGTTTCCTTGAAACTGAGCTGCATGTTTTTTGTAAATGCACATCTATTCCTTACACAAAGGAGTTGCAACCGGGTGATAAAAGGGGATAAAGGCCTTCAAGGTGTGCTGTTATATGGAATTGAAGAACTTGGTGGAGGAACTTCACTCAGCATTCGCTCACCATTGCTACTGCTACTTCTATTGTTATTGATGATGCTCCTGCCTAACTCTAACCCAAACCCTAACCTAACATCTATAAACACATAAAAAAACACTCATTAACACTCTGCATACACACACACAAACACACGCACACACACAGTCACATTCTCTTACGCTCTCTCTCTCTCTCTCTCTCGCTCACACACACAGTCACATTCTCTTACGCTCTCTTTCTCTCTTGCTCACACACACACAAATATGTATGTTTGTTTGCTTTTCTTTTCTCACACACCAAATGCAAATAATGTAGAATGTATTTGCTTAGACAGATAAGTGAGAGCCATGCGTAAACATGCACTTTGTCTCCTTACATCCTAACACACAGATGCCTACACACATGCACACACACACACACACACACACACACACACCTGTTGCTGTTGTCAGAACAATAAAGCAAAGATTACAGATGCACCTGTCAAGGAGTGTGATAGAATGTACACTGATGTAATCCCACATTACGTTCAACTATAAACTAAATGCATGTGTGCATGTTTGTGTGTGAGTGTGAGTATGTGTGTGCATGTATGAGTTGTGCAATAAGATTGTCATAACCTTTGAGAGTTTGTGGCAAGAAAACAATTGGACTGGACACCAAAGCAGACGCACTTTGCAACTTGGTGTCACTTCCTTCCATGGTGTGCCCCCTGAAAGTTGTTTTTCACAGAACTTGTGAATCCACTTTTGAGAATCCAACATTGTATTAGACACACAGGTAGGCACACACACATACACAGAGCTGGCTGGTAGTGTGATATCCCTGTTTCAGTTTACACCATCCTAAGCAGTGGGGTGAAAAATGGAGACATTTAGCTAAATCCAGCTCTGAGGGAGAAGAGCCCATGTGCTTACAGTCGTAGAAGTAGACAAAACTATTCTGATGAGCAGTTTTTATTTTCCTTTTCACATTGTTTTTCATTAGGCAGCACTCCAAGTACTTTCATGTCATTTGTAAAAAGGCCCATTCTATTATTTATCCCTAGACACTTTTTGTTGTCATTCTTACCTACTCCTTACCCAGTACTTCACGGGTCGTGATCTAAAGCATTACCTAGAATTATTGAGTGACAGTAATTGCATTATTTCAAAAATCAGTTTGGATGGTAAGTCAAACGTGATACAATGTGATACAATTTTTTAAACACACTGTGGAATTTGTTAGGTGTGTGTGTGTTGTATGTGTGTGTTTTTATGTGTGCAACTTATTTCCTATCTCTGTCTTACATATCTACATACCGTCTACATACATCCCTCTATGCACCCTTACACTCTGTCTCTTTCATCACACACACACACACACACACACACACACACACACACACACACACACACAGGTGTTATCTCAGAGGTGTAAAGTGAGTGTCCTTTCCTGAGGCTCTTCATTTCCCTGCCTCAGACTTCCTCTCGCTGCAAACAGGAACCACAGCTACTGACCATCAGATACCACTGTTTATTAAACTGCGTGTGTATGTATGTGTGTGTGTGTGCATTGCTCTGATTACTTGAACTGCTATGATTTGTGCAGAATTAATCTGCATATTTGATCTATTTGAATATACTCTATATTGTTTATTATCAACTAGGATTCTCTATTTCTCTTGGGTCCTCTCTCTCTTTAATGTGAGTGTGTTTTTGTGTATGTCTGTAATGTTTCACGCTTGCGTGCACCTGATAAATGTCACATTCATTTTGTATACACACACACATACATACACACACACACACACACACACACACACACAGTTACCAATCCCTTGTATGAGTCAGAGTTTCGTTTATGCAGCTGCTGTGTTCTGTAATGGTTTTGCAATCAGGGAAGCGCTTTGCTAATCTATATGACTGAATCCATTAGTGACATAGTAAAACAGATACAGACCTCTGTCTGTAAACTGCTGCAGGATGGACATCAACCCTTAGTGATGTCAGAGGGGTGTGTGAGTGTGTGTGTGTGTATGTGTGTGTGCGTGCGTGTGTAAGCACGTATGCATATGTGCATGTTGATGTGTGTATCCCTGGGTGTGCGCAATAGTGTGTGTGTGTGTGTGTGTGCCTGTGTTTGTCCTCAGAGAGCAAATTTGTTTACATACTTTGCCGTTTCATAAAGGCAGTTACCTTTCTGGAGGTCAAGCAGAGCTTATTTAGTTGTAGAGATGAGTGGATTTGAGAAACAGAAAGAGATGGAGAGAGAGATAGACAGAGAGAGTAAGAGAGACAGAGAAAAAAGGGTAGATAGATATACAATAGAGATAGAGAGAAAGAGAGGAATAGAATGACAGGTATAGGGGACAGGCTTCAGGCTCTGAGACAAACAGTGTGTCTTTATTAAGATAACCGGGTTATCTAAATGAATTTACAGTCTCAGTCTGCACACAAATCAATAGGAGCCATCCCACTTATTACTGTTTAAACTATTGATCCAACACTGTTGGATAGGCAGTGATGTGTATGTGTATTTAGGACTGTGTAAACAGAAGCACGGATATCACACAACCAGCCAGCATTCTCTCTGTGTGTGTGTGTTTATGATATTATGCCACCAGATAGCTCTGCCACAGTATCATGAGCTCAGAGAGAACAATCAGGAGTCCTCCATTGCCATCTGCAGTTATAGGCGACATTGTGATAATAACTGGCTGTTCTCTTTAAGTTTAAGCACTTCTACGGCACTTGTTGGGATATCGCCATGTCGATTCCAATTCTGCTGAACCCTCTACCAGCAAGCTTGACATAGTCAGGCATCAGGCATGCATGTGCTGACCTTGGCCCTTAGGCTATAAAACACAAGCGCACTACGTCAAGCTTAGTGTTAGAGGGTTTAGTGCAATTGGAATCAACAAGGCAAAATCACCAAAGGGGCATCTCATGTTCTCCTTCAGAGAACCAAGAATGTTTTATACTATTAGTACAATAAAGTTGTTAGCCACACCAACACCTTTACAAGGAAATACATTTGGTTTTCACACTTGTATTTATGCTAATTGTTTAGCCTGACAAGCCAGATTATAACATCAAAATGTATAGTCTGGACATGACCGACAGACCAGGCTCAATCCTAGGGGTGGAATCAGCAGTTGTCTTTAACTGCCAACAGGGTAGCGCTACGACTAATCAGAGGAACGTCAGCAAAACAGCAAATACGGCATTCTTTGAAACTAATGACTTTTGTTTTTCTGCTCAACTTTCAAAAAAGAAGGAAAGTCTAACTCTTCCAAAGTCGATGCCAAAGCAAATTCAAATGACTTTGCCACAGTAATCTTAGTTGTTTTGCACCATCACAATGTCTCTCTACAAACAAAGAGCACTGTGATTAGATTTCTAGGCTAACACGTTTAAATAAAACTGACCTAACTTCTGATTTGTTGCTTGAAAGGTGTGTGGTATGTTAGTGAAAGAGAGGATAACAGGCAAATGCCTGAAAAAAAGCATATGCTGCACGCAACTGATTGCCTGATTTTGCTAGAATGAATGTGACCTGAGAGTTAAGTATTCTGCAGAACTGTATCATGATTCAGGAAATCCTTGTTTTCCGTATCTCTGTGTCATTGTGAATAAATATATATTGTGGAGCTGTATAGACCGTGAAGAAAGCTCAGACAACAACCTCTCCAGGTCTGAAGGACAGCTGTACGTCCTTTTAAATGCTCTGTCAGAAATCACTTAACTGTAGGCTGTGTGTGTGTATGTATGGCCAGCATTTTAAAACATCTGACACTGAAAGACCAAGTGTCAGTGTTCTTTATGAATGGTACAGAAGGAATGTCTGTGTGTGTGTGTGTGTGTGTGTGTGTGTGTTTGTGTGTGTGTAAACCAGTGTGTCAGACACACGTGTGTTAGCTTCCCTGCAGTGCCAGAGGTCACAATGTCACATTCCGGTCACACTCGCCACGCGACACCACTCATCTGATCACTCAAACAGAACAACAGAAACACACACACGCAAAGGTACACACACACACACACACACACACACACAAGCACACAGCACACAGCAAAAGCAAACACTCACCTTCTCCAGGATGAGCTTATTTCAGCAGTACTCCAGTAGGTGGCAGGGCATGGTGAGATTAAGCCATCTTCTTGTGTCACACACGCACACGCACACGCACATGCACACACACACATACTCAGTTGTTTTTCTTATACACCTGTAATTAAGACGTTCATGTTCAAGACGTTCAAGTGTGTTTGTTTGTAGGATTATGATGGATTAAGATTTCCATGGAACACAGTGAGGGTGACAGAAGGACCTGATCGATTTTGAAGTGGATCTGGAAATATAGTTAGATTAGCACACTGTAGAAAATGACATGCTTTACGTGCTAACACAGCAAATCGGGCAAACTAGCTGTTCAATTTAACACACTATCAGCAACCTTCATTTTTTTTTAATTTAGCAGACTTACATTGAAATACCAGTAAGAGTCACAGAGGCCCCCAGGGCCTCCCTTCCCGCCCCTCACTGTGTCTTTATGCATGTTGCTACCTGAGAGATTCACCAGCACATATTTCTCAGCCTCCTCCACATAGAGCTACGGACCTCCTATAGAACAATGATGAGAACCAGCATTCTCTTATTAACTATGCACAGGACATCAAAGGGATGCCAGGGCTTTTATGATGACACACATGAACACACCAAACACACACACACACACACACGCTTACATACATAGGCCCACACAGTTCCATACACATTTAATTATGTTCACATGAACACACATGTGTGTTTATCTGTGTTTATGTGTGTGTGTGTGACTGTGTGTGCGTGTGTGTGTGAAAGAGAGAGAGAGAGAGATGATGTGCATGTGATGCTCTCTTTCCTTTACTAATACTTTCTCTTATACTAACATCTTTGGTTTGTCATAGCAATACAACTTTTGTTTTTAACAGAATTTAGCAGAATTAAAATCAAAGAAAGAGAGAGGGACAAAAGAGAGACAGAGAGAGACGTGGGAAAGTTGCCTGAAAGGAGACAATAAATGTGATGTTCACATTTTACTATGTTTGTTCGGTTGAGGCTAAGCACTCTGTCGCTCTCAATCTGACTCTCTCTCTCTCTCTCTCACACACACGCACACACACACACACACACACACACACACACACACACACACACACACACACACACTTACATACATTTAATGCACATCTTATTCATATACTATCATAGCTACTGTACTAATCCTTACAATCCTTACTTTCCCCTGGGTTTCTTGTATTTTAAGTGTCTGCAGCATCTCTTCTTGGGGGTCATCCTTAATTACCTGTATCCATGGCAACCACAATATTGTAGGCCTGCCATGTATTCATTGAAAAAGCTACAGTTACTTATCACTCATAAACTCACTGCTCCTCAAACACACACACACACACACACACACACACACATACATACACAAACACACGCATACACACACACACACATACACAAACACATTAACATTAACACGCATTAACCATTAAACGGACAGGAATCTGGGCTCTTCTAAGCACCTTATAGATTATTCATTACTCCAATTAGGCTAGGGGATGACCACAGCATCCTTAAGTACAGTTGCACGCTTCCAGCTGGTCAATATTTAACCTCAAACAAGACATCCTTTAGCCAGCTTCACCACACACATACACACACTCACACACACACATGCACACACACACACACACACACACACACCACACCAAGTGAGAGAGAGCCTCTGTGCTACTTCCACTCTATCAGAGAAGGGGAACTCCCAGCCTGTCAATCAAACTAATCATTAGTCACTTTGCTGATTTACAGGCCAGCAACTTGTTACCTGTGTGTGTGTGTGTGTGTGTGTGTGCTCACTTTTCAACCAGGTCTCACGACTTTTCTTGAAGCCGTCACAAAAACAAAATCTATTCAAATGTGCTGTGATCATGCTTTTGGCCATTTTTTCGTGCTAGGACAACAAATTCCTACCCTATGTATTATGTATTAATGCACAGTGGGTAACACTGCCACTAGCAGCGCTAACTGGTGACTGAGGGACAGTAGGAGAGAAATTTGCACACGTCAGCTTAAAAGAATTTTTTCCATCTCAGCCTCCAGTTCATGCGAAGTTGTGCTTTAAAATCTAGCAGTGGTCTTGTAGGCTTTGTAAACTCTACAACGATTTTGGCCTGTTCTAAGCCATTAATGCACATAGACTACTAAATCACAATTAATATGCCTTTTGTTGTTTTCTGTTGTACATTCACATTTATGCATTTAGTAGACGACGAACCCACAACATTTTAGGCTCCTTGCACATTAGCCAGGTTCCTTAACCACTACACTACCAGCACCTGTAGCTTATGAACGGACACTGAAATACGCAGCCTTGTAGGCCTGTATTTTCACAATATTACTTAAAAGCATCCCTTCATAGGCTACAGGTGGTGGTAGCATAGTGGTTAAGGAACGTGGTTAGCGTGCAAGTAACCTGAAAAGATGTGGCTTCGAATCACAGCTGCCACTGCTGCGTTCTGCTAAATGCAAATGTAAGTGTAAATGTATAACAGGAGACAGTTTATTGTCATCTAGTGGCCTATGTACATTAATGGCTTAGAACAGGCCAAAATTGTTACAGAGTTTACAAGACCACTGCTAGATTTTACAGCCTTTGTGCGCAAATTTCTCTCCTACTGTCCCTCAGTCACCAGTTAGCGCTGCTAGTGGCGGTGTTACGCACTGCGCATTAAAATACATAGGGTAGGAATTTGTTGTCCTAGCACGAAAAAAGGCCTAAAGCATGATCACAGCACATTTGAATAGATTTTTATTTCGTGACAGCTTCACGGAAAGTCGTGAGGCCGCACTTTCACGTCTGCAATCTTAGACTTCATTTACACATACCTGGGTATTTTTGAAAACGGGTATATTCTCCTTCCCCCGCATTAGAAAATAATTCCGTTTAGACTATGCTCAAAAACAAGCCAGGGTAGACTGTATAAAACATGTCAAACAAACAGAAAGCCAACCAGAGATCTGAAAACCAAGGAGGGACCGTCACATCACAATGCTAAAACACTTTTTTGCCCATATACACATGCATCTGAAACTGAAGTTTTCAGAGAGCTCCACTTTCAAAGGTTTCAAAGTTTTCAAAGGTAGCCATTTTCAGTGACTGAGACCGCAGCTTATGTGTAAATGACCACATACCACATAAATAAATATGCATTTCTGTAGATATCCTGCTACGTGTAAACAGGGTATTATGCTTTAGACTGATCCATTTTTAGAGTAGGATTTTGCTACATATGCATACATACACACACACACACACACACACACACACACACACAGATAAAGATCCGTAACATAGATCATGGCATTTTCTATTTTTGTCAGCTAGAAACTTGCTCAGTTGTTGAAAAATGTGTGTGTGTGGGGGGGGGCGCTGACACGTATTATAGTGAGCTAAGTGACAGGTTGAGGTAATAGTGTGATAAGTGTGCTTGTAATGCCTGTGTGGGGTCTAGGGTTGGGGATGGATTTAGGGCTCACAATGAAAGTGTTCTGTCCCTTTGAAAAGTGGAGAGGAACAAGGGCTCATTCTGTTCATCAACCCTCTAAAATACACAAACACACAGAAACGCACTCACACACACTCATGCACTCGCACACACACACAGAAACCCACTCACACATTCCCGCCCTTGCACATTCACACATGCTCAGACACACACATTCGTATAGTTTTGCAGTGGCTGGTCAAACACACCCTGACCTCATCTTCCTGTTTTCCATGCACCAGTCATTCATGGCATGACTGATGTTTCCTACCACTGTATTGCACTGGTGTCGTGGTGTGGTGGGTAGCTTATTTAGATTAGTTTATACCAACTAGAACAGATTTCAACAGCGAATTTGGAAACAATTGTTCCATCACACCTGAAAACCTGTCCCTCACATTAGCCTATCCTCCTCAGAACCAACCGTTCTGATTCTCACAGAAACCTTTGACTCTGGATTTGTAAGGCTGGAATAAAGATACCTGTCTTGTTGACGAGACTATCTCTTGGTGAGGTGATTCTAAAGCCTGTAAGTTACCTGTGCAGAGAGGACAGGTAGGCCTTTAAGGTGATTTTAGGTAGTTGCTTGAGAAGGGAAAAAATACTGCACAGGTAACAGGTTTTCTGCAGATTTAGTTGATGGTTACCTGTGCAGAAAATAAACTGTGTACAGGTGACAGGTTGTCTGCAGGTAAAGTGATTCTGCACATGCAGTGTATCTGTAGGTGGTTACTTGTGCAGAATAACTGTGACCACAATGCTGACTGCAACTCACACAGCCTCAACTATATTGCTGGGCCTCCTCACCTACAAACAATGAAACAGAGAGATTTTACCTGTCACAGGTGTGTGTGTGTGTGTGTGAGTGCGTATGTGCGAGTTTATTTCTTACATGTTGTCAGAGGGTGTGTGTGTGTGTGTGTGAGAGATAGAGAGAGAAAGAGAGAGAGAGAGAGAGGGTGGGAGAACTAGAGTATTGAGTTTCAGATGTTGGTAATGATGGTGTGACTGTGTGTGTACACTTTCAGGGTAACAGCAGCTCTGCTCTCTTGTTCCCTCTCTCTTCCTCTCTCTCTCTTTCTCCCTCTCTCTCTGTTCCCTCATCTTCTCTCTCACCGTTACTCAGCCGGCCTGCTCCTGCTCGTCTGGGGCTCCCAATCTGTTTGGACATCTGTAGGGGGCTTAACCGTGTCATTAAAGGTAGACCACTCAGCCCCCGGCCCCCTGACTAACTCAACTCCCCAACTTTCCCTTCCGCCTCGCCCACTTCCCCTGGGACACCCACACACACACACAATCTCACACATGCATATACACACACACATACTCTCTCCCTCTTTCTCTTTCTCTCTCTCTCTCTCTCTCTCACACACACACACACCAGTGAGAACCAGCAGTAGTGTGTGTGTGTGTGTGTGTGTGTGAGAGAGAGAGAGAGAGAGAGAGAGAAAGGGTGATAGAGGGTTAGGTATCCCGACACAGGTTCCCCCTCAGGGGGGTGGAGCTGGTATCTACCTGTGCAGCCAGGCTGGGAAAGGGTGGGGTGGGGGGGGTTGGAGGTCCGGAGGGTGGGACGGTTAGGTCTCTTGGGGGATGGCCGCCCCCTCTTTTGTGTTGGGCGGCGGGAGAGACATGGTTAAGGTAGCAGGGAGACAGAAAGGGAGGGAAGGAGGGAGGGAAAGAGAGAGAGAGAGAGAGGAGGAGGACAGGGCACAGGTGCTGCTAGGGTCTGATACAGTATGTTTGTCACCTACATGTTGGTAGTGTTCATCTAAACCCATCTATCAGGACAAACTGGGAACCTATCCTTTAATCTCAGAAACCACTTAACCCTTCAGTGGCCATTGTAAATTGAAAAAATTCAAAATTTAAGCTTGTAGAGCCTTTAATTGATTAAGTAGAACATTGGTAAGTGCTATATACAGCATTGAGGTACTCTGGTCTCCACAAAGTGCCATGTAGAACCCAGTAGAACAAAAGGACAAAACAGCTGTCACAGGCTGAACTTGAAAATATGCCAGATCCAATCTGTGATTATTATAGGTAAATAGGATATATATATATATATATATATATATATATATATATATATATATAGCAGGCCCAGCTACTATGCCTGAGAAGGAAAATATTAAGGGCTTCAGCCGCTGACGTGAATTGCACTTGTCTGGAGCCTGGTTCATTGATCCTGTCTGTTGCAGAACCTGCTGGCCTTGACATGGCTCATGTGCAAGTCATCTCATTATTGCGCTCCTGTGTGCTCGTTTTCCTTACAACATGCTTCCTTAATGCCTCAGACAGACCACATCACCACACGTGTGTTAGTTTTCCTCCAGACATGCTTCCTTTATGGCTGACTAGTACCATTTGTACCATCCAGTTCTTTACTATCTATGACTGTCCCACAAAGATTTGCTACAATTTTTTATTATAATTTAAGGTTTTACGGTATAATTTAAGTAGAGAGGGCTAATGGGGTAGAAATGGGATTCAGCCTTAAAGTTCAAGTAGAGAGGGTTGAAGCAAGTGTTGAGTAAATGAGACACTGAGAAACTGAAATTCGAAAGTTGTTTGCATTAAATTCTGAATTTTGCACAACCCTGGTTTGAACACCTCAGAAATGTAGCCATTTTTTTTTGCTACAAAACAAGATTGGAAGTGCATCAAGGGCTTACTCAAATTTCTTACTTACATTTCCTGTGAGCTGACAGGTTAATAGTATCTTTAGGCTTCATAGCTTCTGTGAAAAATGTTGGTGAAGCACTTAGAATGAAAAAAATAATTCTTACTGGTACACCGAGTGGTGGCATTGCCAGGACATGTTCACAAGAAGCCCCAGGCTTCAGTGACAGTACTTTGAGGGGATAGTGGGAGAGGTGTGGCATTTGACCACTTAGAACTATGCACTCTGGAGGTTATAAAATACAGTTAAAGTTGACTGATATTTAGCTAACAGACATATCCAGAGCAGTACAGACTCATAATGACATGTTTGGGACCACCAAGCAGCATATCTTTATGGCAGAGATAACTCAGACTATCCCTCTGCATTGAGCTATTTCAGGACTTTCCAAACAAATACACCAAACATAAAAGGTCAGAGTCAACTAATATGTTAGGTTTGTTTATGTCTTGTGTTACGATTGGCGCAGTAGAACAAACAGCACACACAAATCCACATTCGGGTCCAAGGCAGTTTAATTGGCAAGTCATTTCCAAATGTTGGCTCCTCATTCACACGTATATAAACACAACACACATGACATATTTTACAGAAATACAAAGACTCTGTAGCTTCTGGTAGAAATGAGTCTGTTTGGTCCTCCCAGCACCAGAGGGCGCTAGCTACTAAACTTTTACACACACTGCTTGGGCACCCACGTAAAGTTCCAGCCACCCTGCACATCCTTGCGTACAAAGGCCTGGCCCTGGGGGAAGCTGTGAGTGCGCACGCTACTGCGAGGGCTCAGGAGCATGCTGAAGGCAAGCTCACTCCTTTCGCGCACCAGGGAGCATATCTCACTACTGCCCTCTGCAGGCCTTGGAGAACTATTGCATTGCAACTGAGGAGAGCGCTGGGGAGTGGAGGCAGCCACTGGGGCCAAGCGCTCAGAGAGGTCAGGTGAGAGGAGATGGTTGGGGTGCAAGGACTGAGGCGTGGCTGTGGGGGTGTGAGGGTACACCAGGGGTACCTCCACACTGGAGCTGAACTCCAGTGCTGAAGAGCTGAGGCTGGACAATGGGTCTGTGCCATGGGTGTAGCTGTCTGAGGACTGCAGGCTGCAGCTGTAGCTGCTGGAGGAGTCCATGATGGCACTGAAGTCACAGGTCGAGCCCAGGGCGGGGGGACTGTAGGTGGAAGCCGGTGGGCTGTAGTGGGGAGAGGGGGAGATGTAGCTGGCAGAGGATGGTTTGGTGTAAGCTGGGATGAAACCCGACCGTGGAACATCCAGGGTGGGGCTGCCGAAACCAGACTCTGGGTCGATTGTGTCCTGGTCCTTCAGGCCCAGTGTTTCCAGAACCCAGGAGTCCAATGGTGGTGTGGCAGCAAGCTCCTCAGCCGAACAGAACTCTAGAGACAGGTTCCGACAGGTCCGTTTTGTCACACCATCTGGAACCAGCCCAGATGGGCCACGCTTCTCTGCACACAGCCCCTGACGATGCCTCCTGTGACGGCTGGAACTGTTTAGCAGATTCTACAGAAGGAGAGAGTGAGAAAGTGATGGTAATAACAATGCTATATCTATTTAGTGAAATGTGTCTACAGTGTCTATTTAGTGAATAGTGTCTGATAACTTTTTCATTTAAATGTCCATGAACTGTGTGGCACAACATCTAACTACCTTTCGTTTCTCCTCCAGGCATTTAACAAAGGAGGAGTTGAGGAATTCTTTGAGCTTGTTGTTCTCTTCATGAAGTCGAGCAAGTTCCTCTTCTCTCTGCATCAAAGTGTCCTGAAGCTTTAAAACCACACAAAGCAAGGAAAACTTAAGCACAAAGACATGAGAGTAAATGTGAAGGCTTATAACTTCTTGTTGAAGTGGTGATAGCAACATAATTTGTATTAAACTGGAAAAACAGCGACATTGCACTTGTTAATGTGATTGATTTTAAACATGCACCTGCTTGTTCCTTTGGAGATGCGGAGAGAGATGGTCTTGCCATGTCTGCTGGGAAACCGCCCCGTGGTCTGAATGGTGCGATTCTAACGGAAACACAACAAGTCTAGGTGATAATCCTAATAATAAACAATAAGTTAATGAGTGGCCAAAAACAAACAAGAAAAACAAATGGCACTTTGAGGCTGGCATTTCTACTGCATACTGCAAGAATCTAGCTGCCAGGAGACCTGAATTGTAAGAAAAAGAACTCTCTGAAAGCACTCAGCATCGCGAGTTCGACAAAGACCCGAAAAGACATCAGCGCCTTTTTGTAAATTCCAGATGGAAAAATTCCAGTTTGACAACAGCGCGCACAGCCGGGAATTGTCTCGCGCCGCTTATCCCGGGATATTTCAGCACTTACCCCGCAGTGGCGGCTCGTGCTGTTGGCACGCTGCGTTGTCCCGGGGACGGACGTCCCAGAGGGAGACCAGTGTTTCCGTGGAAACGTCAACACTGGGGTCAGCTGACGTCGAGACGGAGTACGGGCAGTTGTAGCGCTGCCCCCCCACAACGCTCAGATCTTGGCAGGAAAGGATGGTGCTCTGTTGAACAAACAGAAAAAGCAGCAGAACAATATGAAATGACCAGTCAAGTGTAAACCAGAGCACGCATCTGTGTTGTGAGGTGATTGTGAAGGTTGCAAGTGCATTTATCCGAACCTAGGCTATTTAAAATGCATAGGCATGTAAAACAGTTTAAAGCTGTATTATCGTCTTTAGAACTTTTATACATAAATGCAATGTAGAAAAATAATACTTGGATAACTAAAATTATTTCCCATAAAATTCGCAGTTTTTAGTCGGTGGAAAACCCAACCCCTATCCTATACGGCTACTATGCCTACCTGCTCTATAAGAAACAGGCGACCGTCCAACCCTCCCGTGAAATGAACGCACATCTTCAGTCTACAACAAAGTAAATTTTCCTTTAACTTTCTGCATGTGAAAAGCACCTGTAGCTCTTGGACAAGAGTCATGATCGTAAGCACTAGTAACTCATCCTTGATCATTAGAGTTGCACCTGCACCAAAACACGCTCAGAAGCCAAATGCCGTGATTCAAGTCAACTCACCTTTCAGTTACAGCGCTATGAATTCTGTTTGATACATTGTGCATTGACTAGAATTAGGTATAAATAGGTATCCTGCAGTTTACTCTGTCACTGACTGACTGAATTAGATGATATGGCACTATTAGAAATAGGCATTGATGGACAGCGGCTGCCACAGAACACTCACCATTTCGCGGGCAGGTCGATTCTGGGTGCGAGGCGCGGATAAGGGCGCGTGAAGGGGTCCCGAGAGTTCTGTAGACCTTTGGGGAGATGTGTGTGAGATGGGGTGGTGAGCGCGCTAATCTCCTTCAAACGGCGGAATGACGCCCGGGGCCATTCATTGCGCCCAACAACCTGATTTGGCGTGTGAAGCTGTCAAACTCGTGACGTCTATGATCTCCAGTCGTTTGAACTACAAATGCCACGCGCCAAGATAATTGGTGATTGCGCTCCTCTCTTTCTCTCTCCAGGTTGTCGTTATAACAGTTAGGAGGATTAGTCAACGCTGACTGGCACCTTGACTACCATCATGCTGTGAGACTCTGCTTCGATAGAGAGATTAAGTAACCACAAGCATCTTATGGGTTTCCAAGAGTTAATGTATAAACGGACAGTTTTAAAACTAAAAGTTTTGTCCCCCTGACCAAGAGATGAGCACACGACCATACACTCCGCCTTCTCCGCCTACTACTATCCTTCAGCAGGCTTTAGCCTGTCTACACAACACAGCTTCCAGTTAAATGACAATTAAGTTACATACCAGTGAGTGACATATTAACGTCATGCACAGGGAAAGAAGTGTAGATGAAAACAAGAATTCATGCAGCTTTTCAGTATATTATTTCCAAATGTTCTACCAGGCAATTTCATAAACCGGGAGTGATATGATCCTAGTGTTATAATAATTAGTCTATATGCAGGTAGGGGTTCACCCGAGGTTCACCCGAGGTTGACCCAAACTTTCGACAAGCAGGTGCTAGATAAAAGAAAGACACATATCGAGAATTCAGTTGAGCCAGAGAGAGTGAGTTCAAATTGTTTCTCCCCATAACTTACAATTTCTACTTCAATTCAACTGAGGCAGACTTGACGCGTACACTGGGACACTGTATCAATGAGGCTTGAGTTAAGAGCGAGCTGCTGCGCTGCACTTGAAGAGCGAGCTGCTGCGCTCTGTCCCGGAGCGTGCAGATTGATCAGATAGCCTACCCTACTCAACGGCTGCAGACAAATGCGATGGACCGTGCAATGTACCATGGTTTAATTTTTTTCCACTTATGTGGCCAATCCAATAAAAATACCAAAGGTACGTGGAATAATAATAAGATAAATATGGTAGTAATTAGCTTATAAAACTCATCTCTTTTATGGAACACGCTGATATAGGGCTGGGCAGTCTTGTACAGCTATATCTTAAAATGCATTTTTATTTTAACACCCTTTCAATTGATTTTTAACCAAATAAAGAGAAAAGAAGACTTTCTTAACGTTATCCAATGAAAGTTAAAAATGATGAACTGCTCTGAAGGCAGTATACTAAACGTGATTACCTGATCTCACAAAAATATCATCACAGGGCTTAAGCTGTAGTAAAAACAAAGCGTATATGCTTTCCGTTACAGAAGTCGCAGAACCCATTGCAAAACCTATCTTTAAATGCAAAGGGAGATCTTTATTGGGGTAATTGCTTATTTTCACGCCCTACGCCCACTGGCGCTCTACTTGACCTGGTGATAAACTTTTTCTTTTATGTTACGGTTCACCGAAGACGGGAGGTCATGCGTGGGTGTGCGTGTGGCAGTGTTCTCGGTAACAGGAAAAGCAGACACTCATATATGCACATACAATCACGCTCGCCCTATAACAGAATTCATGTTTAATTAACAATTTCAGACATCAAGGATTAAACACCGAATTAAATCTCCACATCACAATATATTTTTTTTCTAAGGCTGTACTCCACAAGTGTGGGAGTGATTTGATATTGTTTTCAGGTGTGTAAGTGTGTGGGAATGGGAGTGTGTGTGTGTGTGTGTGGGGGGGGGGGGGTATCCAGTGCAAAAACCTGTTTGAGTTCCCCTGTAAGCTGTGTGTGTGTGTGTTCTAGGGCGCTTGAGGCAGACCCTTTCTGTGTTACCTAATTGTAGGGGAGGACAGGGTCTGTGGGATGTGGTGTGTGTGTGTGCATATGTGAACTGAGTGTGGCGAGAACTCACTATCTATCTGTGAGTGTAGCCTTATCTCTCTGTACCTGACAATTACGCCCAACTTAGGTAGATGTCTTCTATTCTCTCTCTCTCCCTCTGTCACGCGTGCGCGCACATACACACAGACACACACACACACACACACACACACACACAAACACACACCTTGAATTCTCTCTCTCTCTTTTCCAATTTTTGCCCTTTTGCTTTGTCTGTTGGCAAAAAGTCATACCAGAGCACTGAAGATGCTGGTACATGTAGACGACTGCACTCAACAAAAACACAAATGCAAGATAAATTACAAGTTGTTTTAATGTTTTGATTCACTGAATAAGACTCACTCATAAACTAACAACAAATGCTTTCATCCCACACATACACACACACACACACACACACACACACACACACACACACACATGCACACATGCACACTCTCACACATACACACTCTCACACATGGACCAGTTGTTTACACTCATTGAGACTCATCAGTGGTGATGACTGAAGACAGTGTTAGCAGCTTGGTTAATTAAACAGTATTAGTGCTGCATGGGTCCCCTACTGAGAAGAGCACAACACGCACACACACACACACACACACACACACACACACACACACACACACACACACAACCATCATGTGTTGCTTGTATGTTTATGTGTATGTATGTGTCTGTATTTTGGGATGCCAGTCCTGAGTCAATGTATATTGAGTATGTATTAATGTACATAAAGTGTGTGTGTGTGTGTGTGTGTGTGTGTGTGTGTGTGTGTCCAGGTGGAACAGACAGGAGGTGTGTGAGGGAGGAGCTGTGGGACAGAAGTTAAAGACGTCCCCCTCAGCTCTAACACACCTACATCATTAACAGAACGCATGCTCACCCCGGGAAGCCCATCCACACACACGCACACACACACACACACACACACACACACACACAAATGCACACACAAAGCCCACATACATTCTGCTATGTAAAATTTAATGTGAGGTCATATATGTGAATATATGTGTCATAAAAATTAAAGCAATAGTCAAAACACTGGCTTTCACCATTTAAAAATTATATATAAATACACACACAGACACACACACACACACACTCCAAAACTTTCATCCACTGTCATCCTCCCCCCTGCCTGGCTCAGTGACTGTCTGTCTGTCTGTCTGGTAGTACAGGGCAGGCTGTGGTTGGGCTAATGAGTCTAGGTTAGCTGCATTGCACTCCATGGTGCAGCTGGAGAGGCCAGGGAGGCTAACCCTGTGCCCCAGCCCAGATGTCCTTGAGCTGGGCCCTTTCTCCCGCACAACCCCCTACCAGCTTCCATAATGATGGGGGGCAGCAGGGGCCGGATTTGTTGGGCAACAACCAAGCCACTCTGGAGACCTGCAACCTGTTGGGGAGTTAGTTAAGTGGGAAATTGGCCAGAATCAGGTGCGTGTTGTTTGTGTGTGTGTGCGTGTGTGTGTATGTCTGGGAGACATGTGGGTAATCTGGCTTCATATCTAAATGTGACAAATCATTTACAGTGTATTATTATTTCTAAAAATGTTTTAAATGTATGTGTCCTTATGAGTTCAATTATGTTTGCAATGTATGCTGCTGGAGTTACTTGTATATGTTGTAGGCCTACCTATTGTGTGTTGTATGTGGGGTGCATGTGTTTGACTTCTTGAGGTCATTTCAGCCTCAGACCTTTTGTTAGGGGCTTCTTCTGTACCTCAGAGCACAATACTTATGAGCACTGCAAGCCAACCAGATTTATTTACCTGGGGACAGATCCCGTGTGGCCTCATGATGGGTAGAACTACTGAGCTCCAATCAGGTTAGCTCAGGTGTCTCAGCTTATGCCCAAGAAAGTGATAACTATCTGAAAATGACAACAATTAAGAGACATGCCTGTACCTGGTCAATATGGAGAGGACTATTATAGATAAATAAATATATGATACATATATTTTAAATCCAATATGCCTCTTTTTGTGTTTTATAGTTAGTGATATTTAGATAGTACATAAATAAAATTTGATTGTGAGCTGTGCATAGTAATGTCTAAATTATCTTTACTTGAATAAAAAGAGAGACTACACACTCTTGCTTAATACCTCGATGTATTAAATTAATGTTAAAAACATATTTGGGGACGTTTTCTGACCAATTAGATTTTTTTTTATTATTATTTTTGAGTACTTGGCAGAGGCTTTTTTCCCCAAACGACATACAACAAATCAGATTTTGAACAAAAATACTTGGCTAACATTTAAAATTATAGTTTAAACAAACTAGTAAAATAGCATACGTAATATAGTAAAAAATATATTGTAGATGTACAGTTTATTCGATTAGGCTAATCATGGTCTTTTTAGTGCAATATGTAAAGGCTGGTTATAGTCTAAAAACATTTTACTACAACACCACACAATAAATGACAAGAGCATCATACTAAAACTTGTTCATATAAATTAAGTACAGAAAAGTTAAATCTTCCTCCTAAAGCAATTAGTCATAGTTATTGTAAATGTACCTATGGCCTGTAAAGCAGACAGGTATGCCAAAAAGCAAGTGCAAGGTAAAGAGATGCCTCTTTAAATGTCTTTTTAAAGTCACACACATTCACATCATCATGGCCTCACATCAGATCATCCTTGGCTCAAAGGTCAGAGATGACACAAATAAGACGCAGGGTCTCCAATTCACACCAGCACTTTCCTCACCTGGGAGGGCAGGGGTCATGACCCAGGGATACATTTGACGGCACACATTTGACTGTTCATCCTGCATTTCTCACTTGTGCACCTGACGAGGAATACACACAGGAAACAACACATCACATATACTGACGCTAAAACAAAGTGTTTCGTATCAACTACTACAAACAATGTAGTATTCGTTTGTGTGTGTGTGTGTGTTTGGGGGGTGATTAATGAATGTCTCATTAATAGAGAGTGCGTAAATCAACTAAAGAAATGATTCAATGACATTGAATGTGTACAAGTAACAACATCATGAATGAACAGAAGTGAACACAGCTGGGAAAAGCCAGGTGTAGGAGAGAACAAATAATTTTATAATTAAAAAGAATTGACAAGGGTGTTAAATATATGAGGATGATATGATGATAAT
>JAIFZK010000130.1:710000-720000 GCA_027481765.1 Tenualosa thibaudeaui | reverse complement strand
CAGAGTTAAATTAACTCCGAGCTACCTGTGAGACACTTGGGTTAAAGAGTTCAGATTTGTGTATATTATGTGTGTGTGTGTGTGAGTGTATGCGTGTATTTTGCTTAAATGTGTGTATATGCTTTCTACGATGTGTGTGCGTTGCAAAATAGCCAATGTTTCATAGGGGTGACGCAGTTCAGGTTGTGGTTTGTGGGATGAAGAGTTCAGTCTGTGTTGTATCATGCACTCAGTAAAAATGTGCTCGGGTATGTCAATATTGCACAAAAAGGTCTATATATGTATATATGTAGAGGTGTGTGTATAGTTGTGTTTTAGTATACGGGTGCATGCACACATGCATTCGTGGGTGTGTATTTATGTGTATGTACATGTGTGTGTGTGTCTGTGTGTGCAGGGGTGTGTGAGGTTATTCTAGGTTTTGATGCCCCTGATGCTTACTGTTTAGCTGATAGTGTGGTGTTACCATGGAAATAATCATGTGTGAGGACAGGTGGCCTGTAACTTGGGTCCTCTGTTGACTCTGGGTGAATAGGTAGTGGGCTCAATACTCTGCAGGTGTGTGCATGTGTGTGTGTGTGTGTGTGTGTGTGTGTGTGCGCAGGTGTCTCATTTTACCATCCAGTGATGTGTTCAAAAATGTAACTTTGACCTGACAGTTCTGAAATCCATCACTTTGTACAGAAGGACCACGCCTTATACCATGCCTTGTCTGTCCTTGTCTATCTCCTTCTTTCTGTTAGTCTGCCTCTCTCTTTCTCTCACTCTCTCTCCTTCTATTTATTTCCCTCTCTCTCTGTCTCTGTGTCTGGGGAGGTGTGTGTCTGCTTGCATTCTTTCTCTCTATCTCAGTATATTTCTCTCTATGTATCCTCTCTTTCCATTGCTGTCTGCCACTGTCTGTCTGTCTGTCCATCTGCCTGGGTGAGTGTCGGTGTCTTACTAGCAGAGAATGAGTGTGGGTGTCTCACTAGCAGATACCTACAGTTCGGACGAATGTGATTAATATATATATGCAACTGAATGAGGCTCCTGAAATTAGATAAATGTTTACATACTACCTAACATGAAAAATGGTGAATTGGAGGGGTGGGAGCACCAAGCTCTTTCAAGCACTTTACAGCAGGCTCGCTCTAAACCTGTGCTTTTCATCTTGATTTTGAGAGCACTTACATACACAAACACACACACACACACACACACACACACACACACACACACACACACACACACACACACACACACACACACACACACACACACACACACACACACACACACACATACACACACACACTCACACACATACACACACATACAGCCAAACAAATCTCTCTATACATCAAGGACTTAGTTTATTAACATTGTTCAAATTTTCTGTTAAAGACTAGAGAGAGAGAAAGAGAGAGTGTGTTTGTGTGTGTTGATTTGTTTCTGTTGTGTGTGTGTGTGTGTGTGTGTGTGTGTGTGTGTGTGTGTGTCTATGTCTGTGCCTGTGTGTGTGCACCCACCATCATTTGAGGTGCCCCCAGAAGATGGCCTGTGTCCAGGCGGTCAGTGGGCGCTCGGATGAGCAGAGAGTTGTCCAATCAGAACCTCCTATCTGTGTTGTGTCGCTGCTTCGAGGGGGCCCCTGGCATCAACCCCAGTCCCCCCTCCACCACCACACACACACACACACACACACACACACACACCAGCCAAATAGACCCCAGACCCCCACTCTAGTCCCCAAATTAACAGCCCAGTCCCCCTCTGTCTGTCTGTCTCTCTCTCTCACACACAAACATCTCAACGTACACACCTAAAATAAGGCTTACTTTATTGCTTTCATATAATGGACACATACATACATACAAACACACACACAAATGAGTCTATGTATTGTAGCGTAGTGTTGTAGTGTACTGTCAGTTCAATTCTAACATGCTTTATTGGCATGACAAAATCATCCATTGCAATGCGTGCCAAACCCATGTGTGCAGCAATCTGCAGCTTCTAATATTCTACTAAGGAGCAGTGTGCTTTTAGGCCTTGGACTCAAAACTGTGCAGCCTTTATAAATCAGTAGAGAGGATAGATGAGGTGCTACGGCTAATGGCCATAACCGCACAAGACAGGACACATAAAAGAGTATAAAAAACACAAACAAAAAGCAATTAAATAACATTCAGACATTTCAGCTTTTTCAGCTGCATTTTTCACAGGACTTGCGAATGACGAGGTAGTGGACCCCAAAAAACTACATACATTACTGTTCCTCTTCATGTAAGCCTACGTGTTGCATAGAGTATAGAGCATAGACACAAACACACATACACATACAAACACACACACACATGCACACACAAACACATACATGCATACACACACAAACACACACACACACACAAGCACATGGGTGTGTGTACGTGCATGCAAGTTACAAAGCATTACCAGCCCCTTTGAGGCCAGCTAAGCAACATCTTTAAAGGGGCATCCAACCCAAATAAAGCTTAGAGCACTGAGGGTCTGGGGGCTTGGGTTTAAGATGGGAGGGGGTGTTGGGGGTTGGGGGTTGGGTGGGTAGTGGTATTGGGGGTCACTGGAGGGTAGCCAAGCCTGGAGGGGCAACAGTGACACGGTAGAAAGAGAGGGAGCACAGAGAAAACTGAGAGAAGAAAAGAGACACCCGAATTCTACAAGTACTTCACAAGCCCAGAAAACAAAGACACACACACACACACACGCACACAAACACACACACACACAACACACGTGCATGCACACAAACACACACACACACACTGCCACCTGCACACATACAGAAATGCAACATGCCAAATTTCGGGTCATGAACTTGGAAAATTTCTCTTTCTAGAAATAGGAAACATTCTATTGTACTTCTGTCAATACATTCATACAATTTCCTCAGATTGCGTGTCTGTGTCTGTGTGTGTGTGTGTATGTGTTTGCATATTTGCATTTGTGTGTATGAACATTGCATTTATCTGTGTGTGTAAGCATACACAAAAGTGGTGGTATTGTGTGTGTGTGTGTGTGTGTGTGTCAGTTTCCACCTAGGTCTACCTATGTTGCAAAACAGGAGAGTGAAATAGGTCAGTGTGTGTAGCTCATTGTGTTTGCTCAGGTAATGCAAAGGGGCAAGTCTGCACCACACACAGAACCACACACACACACACACACACATATACACACACACATACACACACGCACACACACGCACATAAACACACACACACACACGCACACGCACATGAATACACACACACACACAAATGCTGTCATTACCTTAAAGTATAGAACTACAACATCCCCATCTGCTGATGAAAAAGAGTACTGCATAACTACTGCACGTGAGAGTGAAAGCGGTTTTGAGACATCTTCTGTCAACGGTCACTCTTCCCAAAATGCTGAATATATCTGTTACGGCTGTATGTATTCTGTATTTTGTGTTCCCTGTGCTGTTTGTCCTTTTTCCTTTGCCATGCTCAGGTGCTCTGCCTGTGATTGGCTTCATTAGGACCAGCTGCCCAAGTGAGCAAGGCTCCAAGTTCTTGCTGCTGGAGGGGGTTTTGGTGTGGGGACTGCTCGCTGTCTTGTTGCTCTTCAACCTGGGATTGTTGTTATGTCATGGACTTCAAGTTTTGTATTGTTAATTTAGTGTCTTGTCTTAATGTTAACAAATCCCACTGGTTGGGCATGATGTTTAAAGGTGTTTTTATATTGGTTACTTGGTTCAGCGGTGAGTTGTTGTTAACCCCTGTAGGGACAACTAGGAAGGGGCGTAACAATATCTCTTAAGATTCAATTGAAATAAACTTTTTAACTTATCCATTAGCTGTTTTACTGAATTAAAACTCATATCACATGCAGTAAACACAGTGGCTCAGTATTTCTGGTTTAGATGGGTGCACAAGTTGACCTTTTAGAGCAATGAGTCAGAATACCCTTTCACTGTTGCATGACAAGGGATGGAACCCAGCGCTGACTGATTTGTATAGTGGGGTTTTCCAAATCATTTCTGGGAAAAAGAAATCCAGAGGAAAACCAATGGGTCAGAGTTTAGCTATCTTACATTACATAACACTGTCAGCCATTTGACAAAAATTTTCACTGAGCATTTAGTACCCCACAATATGCAGAGGGAGTCGTGATACATACAGGCCACAGTTTCCAATGTCATAAAGAGAAGAGAGAAGAGAAATTGACATGTAACTGATATGGTCTCTGAGGGTTTAACCCAAGACTGGAAATGATCAAATGAGTTAGACTTATGCCCATCAGGGAGCAAGTTATTACACTCCTCTCCTGTCCTCCATTCAGGTCTTTTGTCCTTACCACTCTTCTCCTCTGCTTTCCTCTTCTCTCTACTCCTCTCCTGGCCTTGTGTCTCCTCACTTTTTCACCACCCCTGTCCTCTTCCCTCCTCCCTTCTTTTCTCTTCTCTTGTCCTTTCTTCTCTACTCCTCTCCTCTCTTCTCTTCTCCTCACTTGTTTTCTCCACTTCACTCATCACCTCAGTTCTCTTCCTCTCTCCTCTCCTTTCCTGTCTATTTGTTGTAGTTCTGTTGTTTTTGCTGTATGCTATGAGGCATTTCCATCTCTATGTCTGTCTTTAGTGGTGGTGGCAGACGTACAGTAACTCCCTGGTTGCCTGGAACAGACATAACACAAATATTAGTTATATTTGACAGGGGAATCAGTCCCATGGTGAGATAATGTAATGTATATATTGGTGAGTGTGTGTGCATGTGTGTGTGTGAGAGAGAGAGAGAGAGAGAGAGAGAGAGAGAGAGATTGTCTGTGTATTTGTATGGGAGAATGAATGAGAGAGAGAACATGATGAGTGTGTGCATGTATATGTGTATGTGCTTGTGTGTCTGTGTGAATATGTGTGTGTGTGTGTGTGTGTGTGTGTGAGTGTGTGTGTGTGTGTGTGTGTGTGTGTGAGTGAGTGTGTTTGAGTGTGTGTGACAGAGAGACAGAGACAGTGAGTGCATGTACGTGTATTACGGATGTAATTCTTCAGGTGGTCTTTGACTGACATTTATAAAGCTTTAACGAGAGGTTTATGAGAGACTGTAAAGCTGTCATAAATATTGTGACGCAACCACATCCACCGGATCTACTCATTATCCTCTGCGTGTGTGTGTTTAAGTGTCATTTAAAGTGATTTATGTGACTGGTTTTATGTTTTAGATCATTCTTATATGTGATCAGTTTTATATACCTTATTTGTGTAAGCGTTTGTGTATGTTTGTGAATGTTTCTGCATGTGTGTGTGTATGTGCTTGTATGTGTGTGTGTGTGTGTGTGTGAGATTATGCCTGTACATTTGGCTGCGTGTGTGTCTGTGTGTGTGTATGTGTGTGTGTATGTGTGTGTGTGTGAGAGAGTGTGCGTGTGTGTGAGAATATCCCTGTATGTTTGGCTGCGTGTGTGTGTCTGTGTGTGTGCGTGTGTGAGATTATGCTTGTACATTTGGCTGTGTGCGTGTGTGTGTGTGTGTGTGTGTGTGTGTCTGTGTGTGTGTGTGCGTGTTTGTATGTGTGTGTGAGATTATGCCTGTATGTTTGGCTGCGTACGTCTGTGTGTGTGTGCGTGTGTGTGTGTGTGTGAGAGAGAGAGAGAGATTATGCCTGTACATTTGGCTGCATATGTGTGTGTGTGTGTGTGTGTGTGTGAGTGTGAGTGTGAGACAGAGACTATGTCTGTAGGTTTGCGTGTGTGGCAGTGCCTGAGCTGTCACTGGTGACTGTTTACAGCTTATTGTCTTAACACCCTGACCACAGCTCCCGGCAACACATTGTTTGCAATGCAAATGAACGCCTCAAGGACGGCAGGAAGTGACCAGAGATGCCATTTGGTACCTGACGCACACTGTACACACACACACACAGACACACAGACACACACACACAGAAACACATTTCCAGATTCACACCAATGATGTACCAGAATCCCCCATTCCACCATTTATGATTATGTAAACAGTACATTGGATAGGTGTGAAATGCATGTGTGACATTTTTCTAAAATTACTTCTCAGAGAGGACCCAGCAAGTGATACAGACTGCATGCAACCTTTTGGGTATGGCAAAGTGTGCATTTCTCAATCTCTGTCACAAGACACAAGAAATGATTTGAAATGAAACCTGAATTCAGGATGAGCTGATAATTTTGGTGTGTGTGTTCGTGTGTGTGTGTGTGTGTGTATCTGTATGTGTGTGTGTATGTATGTGTGTGTGTGTGTGTGTGCAAGTGAAAGTAGGAGCATTTCTACTTCAAGCTCTAAAGGTCTTCAATCTCTCCTCACTTCCCTTCTCTCTCTCTTTGTGTGTGTGTGTGTTTGTGAATGTGAATGATTGTACGTTTTTCTATCTCTCGCTTTCTCTCTCACACACACACACACACACAGGCTTTCTTTCTTTCTCTCTTATTCACACACATACACACACAGACACACGCAAACACACACACAGACACTCCCTCTCTTGTCACATCTGGTTGGGAGTGAAAATGTAGTTTGTGTGTATGTGTGTGTGTCTCAGTAGGAGTTCTGGGAAAGAGGAAGAAGGCCTTGTTTTCTTTCAGCTGCGATGTCCTGTGTTTGTTTGTTCAGTAATGGCAGCAATCACACGCCTCACTAGCACTGCACACACACACACACACACACACACACACACATATCCCATGGTCAACTTCTCTTTCATTCCCTTTCACATCTCCGCCCAAGATACTTACCTCTCCCCCTGAATAAAAAAAAGAATCAGATACACACTGACAAAATCCCCAAACAGCCACTAGTGGTGTGGTGGTTAGAGGTCAGTGCTGCTGGCTGACTAACTGGCAACTCACTTTGGAAATACTTTAAATGGTCACAAAACTTGTCACACACACCTGAAGATGAAATCAAGTTTACTTAATGGGGGGTGGGGGGTGGGGAGGTGGCGTATATGACAGAGAGAGAGAGAGAGAGAGAGAGAGAGCAGGGGAGAGAGAGGGGGGGGAGGGGTCTAGGCAGAATGGAGGAAGAAACTACCTACTATTTTGTCGCCATGGTGATGGCCAGCTTTCCGGCAAGGTCGTCTTTCGTCCCTCTTCGCCTTGTGGCGTCAGGAGCGAGTGATTAGAGAGGAAAAAGTGGAAAGAAGTGTTTCACACCCGTTTAGCCACCCACAGTGGAGAGAGTGATGCACTGACGAGTGCTCTGGGATGCTGCACTGCATGATGGGAAACTGCTCAGCACGAGCCATCCATCACAGCCCATGGATTCGTATGGTGGAACGCAAAAACCGGACCTGAGCCTACAGCTCAGAAAAGGACCCAAACATCCTATTCGTTCTTCTTGTTCCACACATACACTTATCAGGACACACACACACAAATGTTCTTATTGTAACAGTCTTCACTATTACAAACATGCAATGGCTCATGTGGCAGGGTTCACAGTTTTAAGCACATAGTTGTGACAGTGGAAATCTTCACTGTTATACACATTACAATTTCACAACTACTTACTATGGCACTCTCCACCGTTACAAACAAAACATCTTTTATTGCTATTATTTTATTATATTATTTTATAGATATTACAAACAAAACTATTCTTAGTCAAAGAAAGAGTTAAATGCTGATGGGTAGAAAAAACACCAGGACTTGAAATTGAGTAACATTATGCAAATGCAAAGCGCTAGCGAACGTTAGCCAAATTAGCGAACTAAATGTATTATGTATGTACCGCTAACATTAATGGCTAGCCTAGGCTAGCCTGCCTAGTGCCTCCGCCTCAATATCACAATTCACTACAGCATAGTCAGGGATCTCTCCATTAGCTTAGGTTTCCTCTGTTGAAGGATTTGAAGGACCAATCAGCAAACAGAGAGAGGGCTATGTCCCTGGTGCAAGGACTGAAAGCGATGTTACAACCAAACGATTGTGAATGGTTGAAATAGTTTTACAGTTCCCAGAAAGTATCTGCCTACCAGGAGACGAATGTATGCCTTTAGACCTTTCACACAATTGACTGGATATAAGCAATAAGCGTAGAATTCTACTTCCTCGTCTATCAGGGCAATTATGGGCATCTAAGGTAAACACATATCGCAAACAAACACTACGAATTTTTCCTGCATTCCAGCTTGTTCTCGTTATGCCCAAAAGCAGCCTTATACATCCTTGTAGGGATTAAAAGCATTTCTTACCTCTTTTTCCTATCCTCTATGTCCTTGTGTTTGGAGCCTTTTGCTCAATGAATTTTGCAAAGGTAATATTTGGCTAAAACTATCCGGCATGATGTGTCGACTCTAATCCATTTTCTCTTTCTCGTATCTTTTGGTTTCTCTAAAGTGTTTACGATTGACCAGAGGTTCGCTCCCATGATGATGATGTATATGATGATGTATATCATCATCATATATCATGATGTAAGTCAGTGTGGAAAAGATACATTGAGAGGTTCCAGACCTGCACAAAGTGAAAAGACATGAAAGAGTCCACAGGTTCACACAGCTCGATGAAAAGCTGAAAGTGGTATAACTGCGCTAAGAAATCACTTGAGGGTGGCAGGCAAATAAACCTAAAAACAGTGTCAAATATTGCCTGGTGTTACTTTAAGGACAATCAAACTTACTGCTGTTAACAGTATGGCCTCATTGAATTTAACAAGCTGAACCAGACTGAGTTATGACTGAATTATTAACCATTATGTGAGGCTGTTATATGTTTTTTAAACCCTGTACCAGTAGCAGTCAGGTGGCAATACAGAATTCTGTGGGCTGGGAAAAATAATTTGATTGATGATGGCATGACATTTAGTATCATGTCAAATTAGAGTAGAAGTAGAAGTGTCGCCTACATTTTGTGCTAAGCATCATGGGACTGTGGAAACTTGTGCCCAATGGGAACAGGAGTGTCCCAAAGTTCTGTTGTTTTTAAACAGCCATTCACATTGGGTCACATAATCACATCATTTCACCAGTTTATCCAATCAGACTGCAGATATTCAGTGCTGAGGATAAGCATGTTTGGTTTGGCAGCTAGCTAGTGGTCCTGGGGTGCCAACAGCAGAGATCCTGTGCGAGTGATGTTCACTTGCAACCACTATGGATGAGGGGGAAAATGAGCTTAGGTCTACCAGTGAAATAGAGGAGATGGGGGAGGAGGATGTGACATAATGACCAGGTAAGAAGAGATAGATTTATGGGCAAAGTGATGGCTGATAATCAGTCCTTTGGGTTCCTCCCGAACTAGGTTTGAAAAAGAACACTATCATCTTTGAGAGGACTGACACAAGGCAGCTGCTACCACGTCAGACGTAAGCAGAACAACCAACACAAATCTACTCTCTCACTCACAATCAAACACAAATCCTTATTGTATTCATCCTGGCCTTCTCCTATGTGTGTGTGTGTGTGTTTGTGTGTGTGTGTTTGTGTGTGTGTCTATGTGTGGGTGTGTGTCTGTGATACAAACAGAAGCAAATGGAGATGGAAGAGCTTGTCTGTTTTTCAGTAGCCTGGCCAAACTGCTCCTTTGGAAAGCATTGAGATGAGGGCACCAGTGCTGGTATTTAAGACCGAAAGACAGCAGTTCAATGCCTGTCTGCATCCTGTCTACGTCCTGTGAGCTATATGCCTCTATCCTGAGTCAGGAGAAAGACCAGACAAGAGCCCTCAGTAAACTATTCAATTGAACATGGTCTCACCCTTTTGTGTGTGTTATCAGGCTGAGGATTATGAGTGCCACCAGTTGGTCAATTCACAACCATACACATTAAATGCATGTCTTACATAGGATGCAGGCACACACCTAGCAATGTCTGTGCCAGTACTCAAAACAAACGGAGACACACACACACACACACAGCTCTCTCTGTCTCTCTCACAGCTCTCTCCCTTTTATGCACAACACACGCTCCACACACACACACTTGTATATATTTTCATCATAGTTCACTGACAGCCCTGAGGAATCAGACTGTGGTGGGAACTCACCC